>JPYR01001058.1:5419-16499 GCA_000775305.1 Belgica antarctica
AGTTACACTGAACGGTTTTCTCTAAAGTTATGTTGGATTTGACCTATGTAGAAGGACCTAGAAAGACGACCGACTAAAGATTAAGAAAGTGTGGACAGTTTAGTTGAATCTTTCACCACTCATGAAATGTTTGAAATGATAATTTGTGGTATTCATGTCTCAAAAAACCACCCAAACGTCTGTTTAAAGTGCAATAAAGTTTTTAAAATCGCAACCTTGTTCATTTTAAAACTTCTGACGTGACACATTACCAATGAAATTCTTCACATTACTCAGTGTTTTAATTTGTTTTCTTAAAATTAAAAGACTCCCTGTTTGTGCATCAACAAGGTTTAAACATGATTTTAAAAAGAAAACAAAACCAAAACACTCTTACAATATTTGCTGAACGTCAGCCCTTCCCCTTTGCCGTCTATTTGTTTAAAAACTTTTCTCCATTTATCATGTTTTTCGGTGCTTCTTCCTTATCACAACGAAAAGTGCTTGTCAATTCGAGATTGGAGTCCGCTTAACAACATAATTCACTGCTCGACTGTGGTCAAACAGCGACTTTGAAAACACAGAATTTATCGACACTAAATGTTTTTGCGAACAGAGCGAAGTGAAACACACAAAAAATGCTGATGTCTGGAACCCCATGCTGGTTATGTTTCAACAGAAATACTTCGCCTGCTGGTTCGGGGGTGGAAAACATTTAAAACTTCTCTATTTGTTAGCTCGAAAAAATGAAACCGAGAATGTTTTAGGTGAGAAAAGGAGATGAAACCGAAGAGTCGTAAATCACTTCAATTAAATGGCCTTTAAAACAGTGCAGAAAGACAAAAGCGAAAAAACTGTGTGTTCGGATGGGGTGGAACGGCGTTTGGTGTGGCTCATTGAAAAATGCTGAAAATGCGATAAAAAGGAATGCAAACAAAGGGATCCATAAATAAAAATTATAAAACGATGTTCATAAATCTGAGCAGTGCGAGAAAAAGGGGAAAACGTGGAGTAGAAACGCAGAAAGTGAAGCAAATACACATTAATGGAGAAACTTAAGAGAATAAATTAAATTAATTTTCCATTTAATAAAATACTTTTGCGCGAGTGTCAACATTTGAACTCCAATTTGAAGTTACTCACGTTTTGCTTCGGCACTAAAGGCTTTTAATCATTTAAGTTGATGCAAACATTTTGTGAATTAACTTCTATGAAATTTTGTGCAACACTTGCAGACGTGTATTATATAATGAAGAAGCAGTAATTAGCTTTGTAGATCCACCCATACCTGATGCTTGACATGCCCCAGTTATTCAGTTTCAATCGTTTGTCAACAGGAAAATTCTTTGGTTCTTCAAACAACACTTGCATATTTAACCAGCCTTGTCAGTTCTCACCTAGTTCCCACTCCACATACAACGTCTTGATAACCAGCAAAGTGAAGGGCTGCATATTCCCAACCAACTTCCGTGATTTATTAGTTCTTCCCTTTTTAATTTCTTCGAAAATCTTTTCGTCCGTTGTGCATAAATAAAATTTCTCTCGATATAGAAGTTGAAGTGTTGTGTTCGGAGCACAATCACCTTGTTATCGACCCGAAACTCTTCGACAGCACCTTTTTCCAAACTTGTCCCATCTCCCCTTGCTGTTTTCCTAGGAGTCTTTGAAGAGTTTAACCTCATCGACCTTTTGGTTCTGTATCTTTGCTGAGTTTGTTGGCCAAACACCTGTACAACATGGAACTCTTGAGAGAGGCTTAAGCTTTTAATTCCGAATCGAAGGGGCTCGTGTTTCTCTCCCCCATCATCAATTTTCCGAGAACAAAAAAACTGACGGAGAAAGGCCGGAGAAACAGTGAAGATGGAACATGTTTGAAAACTTAATGGCTCCAAAAATTGATATATTGGGCCACTTTGCTTTCTATTTGCTTTTTTCGCACAATTAAACACATATTGATTTATTTCCTTCATTGAAACGCACACTTTTGTTACATCGGAATCGAAGACCACCCACACAATTTACCCGCTCCGTTCTGTTTTGCTTCGGTGGAATTTAACTCTGCTGATTGTTACATGTTGCGTTAAAAGAGGATTTTCGTTCTTCGCTTGAGAAGGTAGCAAGCTTCAGGGATGACGGCTGCCAGGGGAAAGGGCATAGTAATCATTAGGCCTGCCGTATTCCCTTTCTGTGATTTATTGAGCAGAAATTCATACAGCAAAGATTAATTTTATTAGTTTTTAGCATCGATGTGGAAAAATAAGGGCCAACGTTCGTCGTTTGGGGTTGAAGAAGGTTGGAACTTGTTAATTCTACATCCAACATACGTTTCCACATGTGAATGAAGAGAATGTAGTGACTGAAAACTTTCCTTTAGTTTCATACATCAAAAACCACGCCCCAACAGCAAACTGCAGCCGTAAAGTATATAAATGAGCAATGAGCATGAAAAAAGCGTTCAATCGGAACCACCGTTTCGGCCGACACCGTAAATGTTCCACCCGTATGCCCATACGCCACCCGCCGACTCAGGAGATATAAAAAGTTTCAATCGTTTTAATTAAAGTTGAGATTTAGGTTTCCTCTCGTTTCTATCTGTTCTTGATCTCACCATGCTTTTACGACGTGGGCTTTTGTGACTCCGTGAAAGCAGCATCCGCCCTTTATGGCGGAAGCCAATTACTTTTCGATCGACTTATTATCGGAACGCTCGATACCGCACACAATATTCTCAAAGTTTTATTTATCGTTGGACGAATAAATTTTATTAGCATTTGCTGGCGTTCAATGGGTAATGGTTTGGCTTTAACGTACCATACAGTTCCGTTAGGATGATTTTTCAAAGAATCGAGAGTAACTAACTGTACACATTTTAACCGGGTCAAATGGATTCGATCCACATGATTGCACTTTGCGTTATAACAAGGAGAGAAGAAATTGCCAATAATAACTTTCGCATAGTCTTCGACTATGAAGGACGAGACAGAGAAGAGAAGAAAGGAAGTCAAGCACAGGATCACAGAAGGATGAAGAAGATTTCTTCTGAAATTTCAGCAGATCGTCCCGAAAGTCGCAGGGATTTCGTTTTAATAAAGAAAAATTGACGACAATAAAATTGACAACGACGATGAGTGTCTTTCGCCTCCAATTTCCGTCTCCAGTTCTTGTCATTCAGAGTAAACAGCTTTCTATTAAATAGGATTTCGATTGAATCAAGTTACTTCCACTCGCACTCACTCGTTTCCCGTTTCCTCCATTCAAAACCTTCTTTATTGTTTCGATTGCTTTTCATTGCGTTTTATATTTCTTTATCGTTCTGTGTACAATGAATTTGGCAAAGCATGAGGGAAAAACAGCAAGAAAATATCATTTAATGTGAGTTGCGGGGTTGTTTAGAAAAAGAAACAGGGAAAAACGAGAGGTTAGGGTGGCTTTGAAGCCAGAAGTTCGAAACCTTGAAAATTGATTGATTCGATTGATGCTAAGCAACCTGACAATGTAGAAAGTTTTTATTGTTTACTTGATAAAAGTCTTTGAGTGATGAAAGTTTGATTCAAAGAACCAGAAAATATTTAGCGTCACTGCTAAATCAATTTTTTACAAGTCAGAGCTTGTTTGAGGTTAAGTTTATTGGTTGCAACGTCATTAACCGGTTCAAATACTACATTTTTACAATTTGAACCTGGATTAGACGTGACTTTGTGAAAACGAATCGGTTGAATTGGTTTTTGACAGTCAATGAAGTCGAAATGCAAACATTACAACATTTTGAACCGGATCGTGACGTTATTGACGTAGATAACTATAAAACCTAAACTTTGCTTCCACACGTGACAATCGAACAACATCAGACTCCAACATTTCCGCACAATGCTGGAAAAAATCTCATCCAATCTTTTGAATCATGTTCTACAAATCAATTTATTTGAATTATGGTCACGTTTCAACCCCATACGCTTGAAGCCAGTTGTAAGTTGTGCAGCACTGCACTCGGAAATCACCGCAAAATATAGGGAAGAAAAAATAACAAAAAAATTATTGACTTGTTTATTGGAATCATACGTCTTCCCATACATATTTTGTCGGTACTTTAAGCTGGTGGAAAAGAAGAGAATGGAAAACGTCGATTTTCCAATTTGTGGCAAAATTTATTTGCATTTGCGTGTTACATAAAATTGGTATGTTTGGTTTTTGCTGTGCCTCTGGTTCACGGGTTTTCCATGCAGCAACATAAAAATTAAGACAATGAGTACAAAAATAAACCGGAGCCAAAAGCAGCGAGCAATTATATAAAACCGAAACCGGCCCCAGAACCAATAAATTTCTCATGCGGCTTTCCAACTTTATTGTTGTCAATTAAAATACGGTTATTTCGCGAGCGATTCCCATCGTTTCAGCTCAGTTGCCTTGGGAATTGAATTAAGATTAGAAAGCGACACGAAAATTGAAGCCGTTGTGCTTTTCCAGATCGTCATTTATTCTTCTGCCACTCTTGCGTTTGATATCCCCAATCAAACGTCGCATAAAACTCCGCGAAATGTTTTATTTATGAGTTATTTGATGACGTTTGTTGTGATGGTGGAACGAATTGGAGAGATTTACTTTCGTTTTACTGTTCTGATAAGAAATCGCTGCGGGAATCTGCGAAGCAGGAATTGAAAGCGAAAATTTCCATTTTTCTTTCATAATTTAAATACTTTGTCATCTTCCTATCTGCTCAAATAGAACGAGACACTTCATTTCATATCTATTCCTCATCTTATCACATCTGACACTTTTGTCGAGCGGCGGCGAAAAAACTCCGGAGCACGAAGGATGTAAGAACGGCAATAAAAGGAAGCGAGAGACGGGAAGTGTGAAACGAAGGAAAAAGAGCGGTTACAATAAATCATTCACTGATATAATTCAACTACGAGATGAGGTGCTGTTTGATAGAGTAGTTGGATACATAAAAAGTTTGAAGTTTATATTGCTCGCTCGAGTGTCGTGTCTCAAGTTCAACATGGAATGTGTGCCATGTCCAGGGAGGTCTTCACACTAGCAAGGATAAAATGAGATTTCGTGAGATTTTAAAGCAGATTTTCAAGCAAAACTTTCAGATATGTTAGTTTTAGTTTTTAATTTTAAGGTTAGAAATTTCAGAAAAGTATGATTTAAGGTTTATTTAAGCTGAATACTAAACAAATCCTAAAATTAAGGTTATTGTTTCAAATGCTGATGTTTCTGGAAATAATTAAGCTGATTTGGAGTTGAACTGACGTGTTTTTTATGAACTTCTTCATTATTGGAAGATAAAAATTTAGAAGTTTGCTAAAGTTTATCAAAAAAAGTCTTTTCAATCGTTCTTAAAAAAGTCATCAAACTTATTCATCAAAGTTTAAGCCAACATTCTTTACAAACATTTTCAACCTCTAAAAGTTTCCATCCCGAGTCTCACTCTTCAGAACTCCCTGCACTTCAAAACCTTAGAGATGTATCATCGTCATTGATTTTTCTCTGAAAACATCCTAAAATGTTTTTCTTGAAGATTGTTTGTAAACATTTTGATATCGGAAAACGAGAAGGAAAGTTTAAGCGAAACGGTTTACGAGAAAAGCAAACTTTCTTGAAAAATGAAACTTCAGATTGCAATAATTTTGCAAATAAATCACGCGCTAGCAATTTGCTTCAGTGTGATGGTCCTGGAGTGGGAATGGCACTGGGTGGATGCAAAAAAGTGATTTCTCATATTTTCATGACTCAGTATCGGCGCACATTGGAATCAATTATAGCCGGATTACGGAGACTTGACGAATCGCTTCATAATTGCAGGATTTATTATCATTACGACCTCGGAGGGGTGAGTCTGATGTACTAGCAGTGCGTTTCAACCCTGCACTCGCATTTTGAATGAAGTCAGCAAATCAAAACATGTGCCACGCTCATATGAGCAAGGATCCCTACATTTTTTAATGTCTCTCTCTCGTCAACCCTCTTACGTACGCGACGCCGTATAACAGCCATTGATTGTGTCGATGTGTGTATTTCTTGTGTGCTCGATGATAAGAAGCAATTTAGATTATAACAAGAATTTGTATTATTCAACTTTATCTCAGCATCGACAGTGCGTTTAAAACGACGTCAGCATTGATCTGGGGGTGGCGGATCAAATAGGAGAAAAATCTACTAAATAATAATTTTCTATCAAAATCGTCTCGCAGAGGCAATGTTGAGCGTGTAATGTAATAAAGAAGAAGTGCTGCCGTTATGAAGGGAAAATATTTGTTCGAAGCATTATGTGCTAAAAAGATCTTCTCGTTCAATTGATACATATTAAGGGATTGGGATGGATTTAGGATTGACGTCGTTCGACTGTGGAATTGGTGGATTAAAAACATCGCAAGTAAGTCTTAAATTAAACTAGAACTGAAGGTAATGAAATAAGAAACCGACAGTTTGAAATGTAGCTTGACATGTAATCAAGAATTAAAACTAAGTTGTGAAGTCATGAAAGAAAGTGCTTATTGACTGTTCTGAGAACTTATCCGTTCAATTATTTCATGGACTGCAATCAGTCTTTACAAATTGGAACTGCTGATCGGTTGCCAATGCAGCTTACGAGTAAGAAATTTAACAGACTTTTGATGCAGCGGTCAACAAGACCGTATTTGAAACCGGTGACTGATCTGACGCTCGATCAAGCTCGAACATATCTGGCTAATCCTCGGAATCCAAAATAGCTCGTTTGAGAGAAACTTCAAGCCGACGTTAGAAGATTCATGAGCATTCGATTAGCCTATGTGTCACCGACGATGTTGTTGATCTTAGTAGACAAATTTTAGGATGCTTTCCAATGTGCTACTTATGTTGAACTCACCACATGACACTTCTTGCATTCACTCCACAATCGTAGACATTTAAAATTCAGACTCACACCACGATTTCCGAGATTTGAATTTTTTATTTCGCTTCATCGTGTGGATGTTTTCGAGAAGTGTGATGATAGAGCGAAAACAATACCAATTGATGAGAACCCCAACGCCTTTGTGCTTATAAACTTTAAATCTAATTGCATAATTTAATACCAAAGCAAGTGAAAACTTAAAGAAATCGAATTTGCATTCGAGAAAAGCTCACTTTCAGAAATCGTTTTCGTATCAAAGACGGCAAAAAGATGAAAACTTAATCGAATTACATGAAAGTTTTCTAATTAGGTTTAAAATTTGAATTTCTTGCCCTGCCATCCCGTGCACTCGAGTTCAAATTCATTTCACAAGAAATCTTCAATGACAATGGCTAAATAATTTGTTTGAGTCATAGAATATTGATCCGGAGATAATAAAAGCAGATATTGTAGAAATTCAATGAGTGAAAGGCGGAAAAACAAATTCCATGAGTTAAATTGAATTTTAATCAGGAAAGTGGGCAATTGGGCGTCGATCGATGATCGAATGTTGAGTTACAATACATTTTTTGTGAAAATTTAAAATGAAAACGCAAGAATTTGTGACATTTTTCTAGAAAGAAAAAATTTGTTCCACTTGACTCAGCACTTCCCAAAACAAAAATTGAATTGTCTTCTGCCAATTTTATCACTTGGCACTCCACTCTGAAAGTGCACGGCAAGGAGTCTATTTAAATTCATTTTCGAGCATTTTTAATTGAATCTACGGTGTTTACTGACATAAATTTAGTAATGTGTGGCCAGACACTCATAAATATTTATGACGAATTATAAAACAGTGGAGAATGTACTTAATTAGAGAAGAACAGGCATTCCAAATAAAAAGCTCGCCGGAACAAATGCATGCTAATGAAAAAAGATGTTTTTAAATAAAAATTCATAAAAAATCTGAGATAATAATTTTTATTTAAAAACATTTTTTTGCCCCATCTCGCTGTGCTTGATGCTAATGCACATTTTAACTCGCTATGCAGATAAATACGAAAGCGCACGGCATAAAAAGAGATTGAAATATTAAAATGCAACAAGAACGCTGAGATTTTTCCCTGTCGCTGGTGTTTAAAGTCCGTGAGAAAATTGCTTACTCGGTGGCTTGTCTGGAACAGTGTCGAGAGAGAAAGGCTTGGAAGGCGAGAAAATGCATTGTTGATAAGACAAAACAAACTTCCAGTTTCAAGCTGCTGGAAAGGAAGGCGCGCAAGCGTTGGAGAGTTGGAAAGTACTTCCAGTAAATGTCGGAGATTGTGCCCAACGCCTTCAGCGAATTCTCACTCGCCTTTTTCTCGTCTCCGGTGTGAATGTTTGTCATCGTTGTGAAAGTAAATTTGCTAAGAAGCTAGCAATATTTATTTCTGCTGACCTCAACCGGGGAAAGTTTCTTCTTCAAAGGGTTCTGCTGTCGTTGGAAAAACTGTTTGTCATCAATATCGTGGGTTCAGCAACAAATCGAAGAAGAAAACGGCTTTGAAAGGAAAAAGGATTGACAGAGAAATTGTCAAAAGATAATTAAAATGTTTCGGAATGCGGTCCGACCCGGCGATGACACCGGCGGCGGTCACAAAACACTGCCCGGAGAAAAATGGTCAAATCACGTCGCCATGACAAGTTCCCTGCGCCCCAATAAATCCTTAAAAATTCAAATTCACACAGTCACTGAGCTATTATTTACATAACTGATCCCAAAATATGCCAACATCAGCTTCAAGAAGATGGAGGGTCGGGGTGGCTTTTCCAGTTTTTTCTTTTAAAGATTGAAAAATGATGAAACATTTTCACCCCGATGGTTTGTATGTTTACAATGTTATTTACAGAAAGAAGAGAGGCAGACGGGCAGGCAGGCAAGCAGCAAAAAGTTTAAACACACAAAGCAAAACAGTATGAAATTTCGTGACCGAAAATTATATTCCAAAGGATAAATGCGTCCGGCATATAAATTTGATTTATTTTCCATTTAAACTCTGTTTTTCATTGCTTTTTAAGAGTGTTCCACTTCAAATGCGGTGCTTTATTTCTCGAAGCTAGCGCGAGGGCAAAGTTTTTCGGGCACTGATGCTGGGCCGCATTGTCTCTCCCCGAAAAAGTCACTATTCGTGTCACGTTTATAACATTTAAAATCAATTTATACACGCACTTGATTTCGACATGAATCAACAGAGATTGGAAAAATATCCTCGAACTTCTCGTCCATTTCAATCAACACTCCGAAGAATAAATTTGCATTTTACGTGCTGTTTTCTGTCTTCCAGCGAATAGAAATTGATTTTGTCATGTAACAGCTTTGCTAGCATTGAAAATCATAAATTTTTAATTGATTCCGATACAACAAAACGCGAAAACAACTCTCGAGCAAGGCTTCTAATCAATTTTTAAACACTCACCGTTGCCAAGATGATTTATAAACAATTTTGATCGAATTTTTTGCAACAGTGAAGCTTGAAAAATGTAGCAACCTTATGAAAACATCGACGTTGGGGCTAAAGGTTGTGTATGTGACGCTGTAAATCAGTATTTTCCAGCACACAAACAATCAATATTAAAGAGTTGCCCATCAATTTCGAGGTTAGAATCCATTACCGTACGTAAAACAGCTCCGAAGCGAAAAACTTTCATACAGCGCAAAAAACCCACGTTTCTAATTAAATATCGTTCAGTCAAGTGCCCTCGAAGCGCAGTGGCAAAAATTTCACAGTTCCATCAGCACAACAAGTCAGTCTCATACTTGGTGGCTGCAAAATGTAGAGCGAAAAATCTCTCGAGGCGGCACTTAGAGAGAAATGTTTGCTGTGTAGACGGTGGCTCCGTTCGTTAATTGAATTTAAACGATTCTATCTTTATTGCTTTCCGAAATGAATTTATCATTCGTCAATAATTTGCCGCACTCGAGTCCGCCACACGTCTCTCCAATTAGAAAAGTCGTATGATTAATTAAGTTTTTAATTAAAGAAGCTGTGGAAGCGTGCTTTGAGATGAATTAATTCATTAAATAACATTCGATTATGATTTCCGAATCGAATTTTCCTAAAGATTTCCGCCACGGAATGGATTTCTCGTGTTTATCCCGATAATTAAACGCTTAAAGCCCGGTGAAGTGTTTAGAAGGAGATTCTTAGCTCGCAACTCCGACAAACATAAACTTTCATTTCTTCGACTTTGGTTTCTCTCGCTCCCACCTCATCGAGAATGATTAATTGCTTTTCATAAAGCAAACGAGAAACAGCAGAAAAAAGTTTGAAGCCGCACACTCAAAGGAATATGGTTTAATGCCTGATATTCAGTCAAATAAATCAGCAGAATTCCCCTCTCTCCCCGCTTCTTCCACCACTTGTGTACAATTAATCTAATAAGAATTCAATAAATTAGCGGCTTTAGTGGCTAAGACAGCTTATCAAACTTCCACCTTATCTCGCAGAGGTCTCCACTACTGTGTGTGCGAAACTTTCGCTTTCAACAAGCGATAAGAATCTGCGTCAGTAAAGTTTTCCTCGCTGCAAAAACACAAAGGGGATCAAAGTATTATATCTTCGCCATTAAACGCAGAGGATTCGCGGAGAATGGATCCCGATGGTAGATTTTCAAGTTTTAATTGAATTGCGAACGAGCTTTAGAACGTCTTGTGGGAATTTCGACTGTTTGTTTGGCTGTCAAGTGGAAATTGTGTTTGTGCAGTGAAAGGAAGTCGTGGAAACATCCGTTTGCAGCACCAAGGGTTTAATTACGATATTTTGAAGGAAAAGCAGCGTAAAAAGGAAGTTTGAAAGTTCTGAATCATCAATTTTCTGTGTCAACACTTTCTGTTTATACAAAACTCCAAAAAGACTTTGGACGATGCAATTAGAAACTTATGCTTTCAAAAACTTGTTATTGGAACGGTGCAATTAGTAAGCTAGACTTGTAAAAGAAAAACTTTGCATTGAAAAAGTTTCTTCAAGATTCTGTTGATTCATCAAAGTGAAAGTTGAGAATCACCTTCGAAAACTTGGCCAATCATTTAGTTAAACAGAAAAGTGCAAGTTGCAAGATCGAAAGTTTTAAAACAACTTTTCCAACCAGTTCTTACGATGGTGTTTAAGCCGATGAATAAAAAGCTTTCAAAGTGTTCTGTTTTGCCCAGGGCTTTGGTCCGGAACAGCTGGTCCCGAACCGATCCCGGAACAGGAGGAT
>JPYR01001061.1:0-16453 GCA_000775305.1 Belgica antarctica
GCAGTTACATCGTGCGTTATCACTCCGATCATCAGCCTTCCAGGACATCTCAGTATTGATGAAGATTGCTGATCCGAGCTGATGCTATGAGGTTAAGATCTTCGAATTGACTTGTCAAATTTTGTGCAGTAAACAAAACGCAATCGACACTTGGTTCTCTGACCACGTCACTTCCGCTATAAGGATTGTAAATGCAGAAGAATCCTGGACTTCCAGCCACGGGTTGGTCATGACGAACAATAACTGCCACATCTAACATTCTATACTTTTCGTAAGCGGTCTTAGCAATGTCTTTGGCTTCCAATGAGTTTTTTGTGTTGATTACATTGACTAAGATGTTTGTCTTAGGGTTGTACGCAGCCAACTTTGGGATCAAATTACTAAAAATCACATCTTTGTCTCCTTTCAAGAAGTATCCACGGTACGTTGGCAACGACGTCACACTGTTTGGCGTTATTTTATGACCAAGCCGAACTTCACTAAGGTTTGTATAGATCTGAATGGGCTTGAAATTGTTTCCGTTGCTACAGACGAAGTAATTTGGAACTTGTTCTTCTGAAAAATCTATCAAAGTGATTGAGTGCTGATCTTTGAAGTACTGAAATATCATTTTCGGCTTCATTGCTACCTCAGCTCCACAGATAGTTTGCAAAATGTTGAAATCACTTTTTTCTGCAGCAACATTAACAGCAATGAAAACAACTATCGAGCTGAAAATCCACATTTTTATTAATAATAGCTTTGAAGTCAGCGTGTTATCGAGGCGAAGCTTTGAATGAATGTTTCAAACTGAACTCTTCAAAAGCTTTGACCTTATAAAAAGAATTTCATTAAAAATTTATAATTCTAGAAGATAACTGGATCATGCTTTTTAATAAGTCAAACCTTTATGTGTTTCCAAAGAGTTAATAGAATCAAGAAATTTGAAGGTTCTTTTTCATTGTTATTGCTTTAATTAACTGCCTTTTCCCAACTGCTCTAGCTAGACTTTTGTTTGATTGTAATTAAAAGCTTAATTAAAATTATTCTGATCTAAATAATAGAAATTTAATTTGGTACCATCTTGGAGACGTGGAGTCATCATTATATGAAGCATTCAAGTATGCTGGAAAAAAATTCATTTTCTCTGCGATCATTTCCAAAGCTGCACCATTCATGTAGACACACTTGATGCGCTTTTTATGTTCATCATAAACTGGTTTAGCATAAATCGGAAAATAAAACCGACTGATTCGTAGCGGGTACTGATGAAGATTACTGATCCTGGCATCAACATGCCTATCAAATTCGCCTAACTGTTGGATCAAATTTTTTGGGGTGAATGCAACGCAATTTGTGCTTGGTGCCCTAAAGTTTCCATTCCAAACGACTACTGCCGTGTTAAAAAATTTGTATTTCTCATATGCAACCTTCGCAACTTCAATGGCTTGCAGTAAGTTGTCAGTGTCAAAAAATCGTAAAAATCGACTATATAAGCTCTTATTGGCCTAATATTTCAAATTTTTCATGCCATATTTGTCCACGTGGCCACCATATAGTTGCCATGTCTGCAATATTGCCATTTGGAATATTTCCCAACCCTTTTGACTTAAATTTCAATAATATTTAGTCTTGGACAATTCACAAATACTTTTCTCGACTTCAAATACGAAAAGCACATCTCCAGTGCAAAAGTTAGAAGACAAATTATAACAAAAATTAAATAAAACTTGAACACTGAAATCAACTCATTCATTTTCAAACTTAGTGATGGCGGTTTTGGGGTCATTCCATTCTTCAACCTGCGATACCAAAAGACGTTATTGTCAGTGCTTGCCATGTTGAAGTTGTAAACGTCCAGACCGGTCTCTATAATTTTCAAAATTATATCATTGATTCTGTCGACAAAAGGTGACGCTTTCGGTATCATTGCAGCAACAAAAAATTCAAATGCAGTTTCAGGGACAACTTCGTAGAGATTTTCGCCGGTAACTGGATCGTAAAACTGGTTCAAAAAGTTTCCGCATTGCAGTTTAGGCAGAAGAAAAGCAACGTTTTTGTTTTTGAAAATTTCTTTAAAATCTTCGTTCGCCTTAGCACCTGAACTTTGTTGTACAACAGCTTTAAGTTTATCACTGAGGCGGTCACCGCTCTGTTGTTTCAAGACACTTGCTAGAATACCCGATACGACGAGTTTGTAATCTTGACTTAAGAGATTCTCAATGGTATTGAGTGTTCCTTGATTTTGACTGGTGTTTAATTTTGTGACAGTTGTGCCTTGCATCAGTGACGTTGAAATCAAAGCATAAAAAACAATTGTTATAGTGATTATTCTAGTGCTGCTGACCTGAGAATGTTTGACTGAAACGTTATTTTGCAAGGCTATGATGTAAAGACAGCTTTCAACAAATGAATACCGCTTAGAACCGGTGATTCGTGACTCCAAGGTTTTGATTACATTGAAAATAACAGGCAGCAGAACCAAAAGAATCATTGAGACGACGGTTGTTGGATAGTCATAAATTTCCATATGAAATGTCATCAACTTCCTTGTCCTTTCTCGCTTTTTGATGATAAATTTGTAACTGGCCAAGTTTATTGGCTGCACGAATAGTGACTTCTTTGTTTTAAAGTTTGTAATAAGTCTGGCATTTCCAACGAAATCCAATTCATCTGATTCGAGCAAGGCCAAGCTTCCAGTAAAACTTCCATTAGGTAAAGGAAATCCGTTTGTGGTGTTTACAAAGACTGGAGTGAAGTTCAATGTTTCTGTGATGATTTCCAAAACAGCGCCGTCTACATAAGAAAACTTTACAAGCTTTTTGTTCGCGTCGAAGATTGGTTTTGCAAAATTGGAGTGTTCAAACATGTTGATCTTAAGTGGAAACTTTTGAAGGTTGCTGATCCTTGCTGCTGTTAGTTCGTCAAACTTTTTAAGTTGTTGACTAAAGTTTTCCACGTCAAGCGCGACGCAATTTGTTCTTGGAGTTCTGATATTTTCATTTCCACTGAATGGATTGTAAAAGCAAATTGATTCCAGAACTTCAGATGTTTTATAATTGTTCTGCAAGATGACTGCAACGTCCAACATTTTGTATTTTTTGTAAATAATTTCAACAACGTCTTTAACATCTTGTGAAGCTCGTGAATCGACTATATCAATCAGTACTTTTGTCTTTGGGTTTTGCGCAGCAATTTTTGAAATAATTTCATCGACAATTTCAACTTTGGTGCCTCGTAATAAATATCCGTGGTATGACGGAAGCGAAGTTACGCTGCTTGGAGATATTTTTGAATCAAACTGGACTTCACTGGAGTTTGAGTAGACTTGGACTGGTTTGAAGTTGTTTCCATAGGTACAAGCAAAGTGATTTAGCACTTGATTGTCAGACAAGTCGATGAATGTGATGAAATGTTGGTCATTGAAGTAATGAAACACAACGCAAAGTTCGATAGCTTGTCTGACCGTGCATTCGGTTGTTGAAAATTTGAGATTTCCATGATCAATTCCGTTGGTAGTTTGAACGAGAAAAGCTATTTTCAGGACCCAAAAATTCCACATATTTGAAAAAGGCTACTTTCTTACTTCGAAAAGGCTAGAACCTTAACTGTTGAAGGTGAAAATGAAACTGATTTGGAAAAGTAGTCGTAATGAAATTACTGGCTTTTCTTTATGACATGTCTTGACAATGTTAGTAATTTTGGTGTCGAAACAGGTATTTTATAGTAGCAGTGAAACTTAAACACGGGCCAGCACTCTTTCAACTTCAAACTCAAAGACGGTGATGTTTTGGTGTCTGTCCTAGCTTTAACCGTGTATACCAAATATCGTCATTATCGGTGACAGCGCGATTCAAATGATAGATATCAAGTCCTGACTCGACAAACCTCAGAGAAATTTCGTTAATCTCATCCATGAACGGCGAAGTTGAATTTTACCAAAGTTTGATTCGCGCCATAAACCGGCTTTGAAACCATCAGGAATGGAAAAATATCAATTTTGAGCGGATGTTTATGAAGATTGCTGGTTCGTGCTTTTGCAGCAGTGTAAATGTTGCATAAATCCTGAATTAAAGATGCTGATGAAAATGTGATGCAGTTAAGACGTTCTTCAAGCGCGATGAACGGATTGTAAATGCACATCGATCCTTGCGTATACGTTTTGTTATCTTTTGGAACAGTTTGCGATATTAAAAAAACATAAAACATTTTATGCTTTTATGCGGTACATCTCTTGCTGCCCATTAATGATTGCAAAATCTTGGGGCGTAATAAAATGCAATCAATCAATCAATCAAATGCGGTACATCTCAAGTTGCTTAAGTTGTGATCAATCGAGAGATCAACCAATGTTATGAAATTTTGCTCTTTTAAGAAGCCGAAAATGACTTCGAGTTTAGATTTTTGTGATGACGAACATGCAACGTCTCCAAACTACTCGAGAAAATAAGCAGCATAAAGTAATCGTGAACAAATGTTTGCATTTTATTAATGTTTGAAAGCCGTAAGTGGATAAATATTGACATTGAGTCAAAGAAAGAACAATTTTGAAAAAAAAACAAATCTAACAAAGCTTAGTTCTTCATTTTTACTAGTAACTAGTGTAACATTCTTCATAATAATTGACTTTATAATTGACTAGATACAGGCTTTGAAAACCTTTACTCGTGATGACACGGCGTTACTGTTAACATTCATGTTAATATTCAAGAACATATTCAAAAAAGAAATTAATGTGAAGTCAAAAACTTGATAAAAACTTCAATGAAAAACACAATGCTTCCAATCACATTGAACACTAAATAAAGCTTGAACACATTTTGCATGTCATATAACGTCAGCGATAGATTTTTCTTGACCGGAACGAACGAGTTCTTGACACGGAAAGTCCAAACCCTTGAATTGTCGTTAAGTGCCTGTTGCGTTTCGTGTTGATACAATCCACTTTGAACGTACACATTTATGATTTCATTGAAGCGGTCGATAAATGGAGACGATTTTGGGCCCATCATTGCAGTGTAAAACTCAAAAGCACTTTCAGGCACAACTTCGAAATAGTTTTCACCAGACACGACATCGTAAAAGTTGTCTAAATAGTTTCCACTCATAACATCGGTCCACAGATATGCGTATTTGTAATCATCCATTAGAATATAAATGGCAGCTTCAGACGGTAATGCAATTTCTAGAAGTTCTTCCTCGAGTTTTCTCAAAGCCACCGTGACTTTGTCGTCGCCTTCACCTTGAAACATGCAAGTCAACTCTGGCATCATTCCAAGGTCGAAGTTTCCTTCCAGAATCTGATCAATGCTTCCAATTTTTCCGATGTCCTTGTTTAAGTTCAGATTTTTGATGATGCTGCCTTGGAAAAGCGACGACATCACAAGTGTGCTGAATAGGATTGCAGTGACGATCATCCTCGTTGCTGTTCCCTTGGGGTGTGTCATTGAAACGCAGTTTGATATTCCATGAAAATACAAAAGCCACTTGATTGTGTCCAATTTGACTGCATGGCCAAGACAATTTGTTTCTGCCTTGTATATAATAATTAAAGCGACTGGCATAAGGATAGTTAACGCCAAAGTACATGCTTTCGAATAAACATCAAGTTCATAGAACACAGTCACCATCATTTCTTTGCTGTGTCCACGACGTTTAACCACGAAAAACAGTTTTGTCATCGTGATGGGCTGCAAGAAAATCGAATTTGTTGTGTTGTAGTTGGTGATGAGTCTTGCGTTGGCAACCAAGTCAGCTCGGCCGTATTCAACTTCAGCGAGACTCCCGAAAAACTTTCCATCCGGCGCTTGAAATCCGTAAGTCGGTCCACCTTCAGGCAGAACCTCGTAAACAGGTGTGAAGTTCATGGATTTCGCTATTGCTGATGTGATCTCACCATCTGAGTAGGTAAACCGCTTGATGTCGCCAGTTTTGTCGTAAACCGCCATGATTCGCATCTCTGATTCAAAAATGGTGACTGTCAACGGGAATCCTTGAAGATTTTTAACTCTCGCCACTTGGAACTCGGTCATTTCTATGATTACGCTGTTGATGTTGTCTTCTCTAACGTGCCAGCATTTAAACTCTGGGCGTCTTTCAGTGGCATCACCGCTATATGGGTTGTACATGCAAAAGTAAATTGAAAACCCAACAAACACTCGGTTGTGGTATTTAGGCGCAAATGTAGCCGCTGCGACGTTCAGCATGCCATACTTGTCGTAAGCCATCTTGATCATGTCTTTTGATTCCTTGACACTAATGCCTATGACGTTGATCAGCAATCTCGCCTTCGGATTGTAGCCGGAAATCTTCTCGAAGAACTCTTCAGGCAAATCTTCAGGATAGCCACGAAAAAAGTATCCGTTAACGGTCGAAAAGGATGACACACTGCTGGTTTCAATCTTTTTATCAAAATTCACGTCGGTCCACTTCTTGTACAAGTCGATAGGTCGCAAGAATTCCATCCCGCCAACGCACACAAAAGAATCCAAGCTGTGATAATCAGTTCCATCGATCAACGTTAAGAAGTGCTGGTCTCCGTAGTATCCAAAGATCATCTTCAACGTGACACTTGTAACTCCATTACAGGCAACTTGCGTCGTTAGTTTGTTTCCTTTTACAGAATTATTGCAGAAAATTAACGCAAAGATTACGAGTTTAAACGTCCACATCCTGACAAACATCAGCGGAGTGTGACAAAGGGAAAAGAACAATTTGGATGGATTGATTCGATGACGTGTGGGTAATCAGAGATGACAACATGAAGGTATTGAGATTAATAATTTGTTAATTATGTCATGACCGAGCTTGACTTTGTACCAATAAGTGAATTCTTATCAAGAAAAGATTGAAATGTAAACAGAACCCTTGACATCACTCATGAAAGCATCATTGCCCAATTTTAAATACTGATTACTTTTGTGATTCATCGTTGTGTTCGCTGTGACCTGATCTTTCACTCAGTTTTTGACAGGCTTTCAAGCAAGCAACAAGTCAATCAGAGATGATAATAAAAATTCTACTTTTCGCCTTTGCTGCGCACACTGGTGATTATTCGAAGCCTCAATGAAGTTCAAGAATTATTTTCAGTTCAATTTCAGTGATATGCAGTCCATGCGAACACAGATCTTTCAAAACGGGTCTTGTTTGCGTCTGCAATGAGACAAATTGCGACACCTTGGAGTTCAATTTGCCTGAAACAGATGGCGAAGTCTTGATTTTATCGACCAGCAAAAGTGGATTACGTTTCGAACAGTCAACAAGCAATTTCAATGACAAAGTGTTCACGATCGCTAATGGGCCTTATCATTACGGGTCGACGAGGATGGCTCAAATAGAAAACGCGATAAAAGTTCTGAAACTTCCGCCAAGGTTCGAAGAACCGCTAGATTATGTGGTCAATATCAGCATCAACCAAACTGCGACGTATCAGAAAATTATCGGATTCGGGGGCGCTTTCACTGGTGCTGTCTCATACAACTTGGATGAACTCGAAAGCCCTGAGCTTCGACGACATGTTTACCGCAGCTATTATTCGAAGGAAGTCGGCATCGGCTTCAACATGATGCGAATGTCAATTGGCGGAAGTGACTTTGATATTGAACCGTGGGCTTACAACGAGTATCCCGAACATGATCCGCTTCTGTCGACGATGAAAGCTTTGGACAAGCGTGACCTTGCAAAACTCGAGCAGATCAAAGAACTGAAGAAAGTCACCAATAATCACGACATCAAAGTCTTTGGTGCTGCTTGGAGTCCGCCAACTTGGATGAAGACAAACGGAGACTGGACCGGGTTCAGTGCACTGCGTGACGAATATTATCAGACCTGGGCTGACTACCACGTCCGTTATCTGGAGTTGATGAACGCGCAAAACTTTTCCTTCTGGGCTATTTCGACTGGCAACGAACCTTTGAACGGTATTGTCATGCAACAATTCGTCCGTTTCATGAGTTTGGGGTGGATTCCAACTGAACAGGGCAAGTGGCTATCAGAGAACCTCGGACCTTCGATGAAAAAATCTCCGGAACTGTCGAAAGTGAAAATTCTGGCTGGTGATGATCAAAGATATACTTTTCCATGGTGGTTTGAGCAAATGTACGAAGGCAGCCCCGACGTGACGCGATATATCGATGGATTGGCTGTTCACTGGTACGCTGATCTATATCGCAGTCCAGAAGTATTCAACGAAGCGATCATCAAGTTTCCGGGCAAGTTCATCATTTCAACGGAAGCTTGTTACGGCGACAAGCCATGGCAGCAGCACAAACCAGTTCCAGGATCGTGGGCCCGCGCTGAAGAATATATCATCGACATAATTGAAGATCTGAACCACTTCGTCAGCGCATGGGTTGATTGGAACTTAATTCTCGATACTAAAGGTGGTCCAAACTACGCGAGAAACTTCGTCGACGCTGCGATCATCGCAAATGGAACTGAAATTTTGAAGCAGCCGATCTTCTATGCTCTAGGTCACTTCTCAAGGTTTATCATCCCCGATTCTGTGAAGATTCGTGCCAAGTCGTCGCACAAGTTCGTCAAAACTACTGCTTTCTTGAGACCCGATGGATACGTCGCTGTCGTCATTTACAATCTGTGAGTTTTCGTTATTATTAGACTGAAATAGTTTTAATAATTTTTAACCCGTCGCAGTGCAAACCACAATCTTGATGTCAACGTTTTCGACAAAACTTACGGCGCTTTGAAGCTGGTCGCTCCTGGAAAGTCGATTCACACTTTGCTGTACAAGTAATTAAAAGGCCCAGTGAAGAGCAATAGCCTGGCAGATCAACTTACGCACGTCAAACTTCGATTTTTGTTTTGTTATTCACTTAATAAACCGTTTTGAGTTTCAATTTTGATTAATTTAATTTCTTAAACACAGCGCATCATCTTAGAACTAAAACTTAATCTCATACTAGCTCACGCGAATTGATTCCAGTTATCCTCTGGCGTTAAATTATTAGAAACCAGTAGAACGATGTCGATGACCCACCAAAGTCCTAGACCACCGAGTGTCAGCAGCTTCATGACTGCAATTCCAGTCTGACCGAGACCGAATCTGTCCATGCCCAGGAATCCAAGCAAAATGCTGTAAAGCAGTGTAGTCAGGAAGTAATTCTCGCCGTGCTTTACGCAAGCGAACCCGTCACGGATGAATTTCTTGTCGCCATAGCACTCGATGTCGGGAAGAACCTGGCAATATGTCTTCGCTCGTTCAACTTCGTGCCATTTGATTCCGCCTATTTTAAGACACCCAGCACCAGCTTCCAACTGAGCTGTTCTATTTCCCTTGTGGTCTTTCAGAGGCTCGCAGTCGATGAAGTCATCGGGTAGCATGTTGCATCTAAAATAGGGAAGGACATTAGAAGATTACATTGAATGATGCTGTGAGTAGCTGATGACAACAGCTAGCAGGAAATTATGTTCAGCCATGAACTCGGTAGATACTCGGCTAGTTTTTCTACAAAATTTTGAAGACACTGTCGATATTCATTACTTTTTACCTCACAAGAGCGCCAAGCGGGTTGTATTCCGGCGCTGCGTCCTTTGGTGAATCTTTCGTGAGCTCATTTTTGTCTTTAACATGTGCACTGTTCACCAGAAAGCTCAAATTTATCAGGAGAAATATCTTAGGCAACATTTCGAATATTGAACTCCTTGCAACCTTCTTCGTCTTCGGTCGTTTTCCAAATCAGTTGCGGTCAACTCAATTATCGCGACACAAAAGTTCAGAAGCACTGACGTAAACAAACTTTTAATCCGAACCAATCCGAATGACAGTTAAAACTACTTCACCGATTGTTTTGCTTTACCGATCATAAGAAACACTCGCAAATATTTATTATTTAAACATGTCGAAAACAGCCACACAAAACTCGATCACGCTGAAGGGCTCGGCTGCCATCATCAAGGAGTATCTGAGTAAGTCGAAATTCGTTGATTTATCGCCGCAGGTTTGAATGTTTTGTTTTGCCGCAGACTTCGGAGTCAACTCAATCCTTTTCCAACGCGGAATCTACCCGGCCGAGACTTTCTCGCCAGTCCAACAGTATGGCTTGACGATCCTCATGTCCAAAGATGAAAAAATCAAGGAATTTCTGAAGAACGTTCTTGGGAAGGCCGAAGGTGAGTCCGTTCGTCATCCCAAATCCATTGTTTTCATCTCAATCGCCCTTCACAGAGTGGCTGTCCCAAAACAAAGTCGAGAAGTTCTCGTTGATAGTCTCCAACGTGCACTCGAAGGAAGTTCTTGAGTGCTGGGACTTCAAAGTCGACGCCGAGCCTTCAGATCAGAACGAAAACCCCAACCAAGCGGACCCGACCACAAAGACGTCCTCAAAGGAGCTGAAGAAGATCCAAGGCGAGATCGGAGCAGTCATGCGGCAAATCGCTGCCACCGTGAGCTATCTGCCGCTCCTCGAGTGCGTGTGTAGCTTCGATCTTCTTATCCACTGCGAGAAAGAGCTCGAAATACCGACCAACTGGAACGAGACCGACAGCATCTCCATCAAGAACAGCCAAGTCGTCAACCTCAAGTCATTCTCAACAGGCTTGCACAAGGTTGAGACCGTCGTCTCTTATAAAATGTCCGAAGATTAAGTTATTCCTCTGTTAACCATTCCAAGTCAGCCGCCAAGGATTCTCAAAAATAATTTTTCTATGTCAAATAAATTCTTATTAAAATTAATTTTCGCGTTTCTTGCCATCTGGTGACTTAAATCTTCCAGGGAAGCCCATCCGAGCGTATGAAAGTGACCATCGCAGCCAGATCGCATGCATAATTAATCGGCTTCTGCATACATCACACTCCGGGAATGTTCACCGGCAACAATGTTTCACAACATCGCTTCCTTTATGCGCTCGCAGTGCATCATCTCAAGCCGACGTCAAAGAATGACACATCAAGCGTCGGTGTTGTGCAAGCGAACTCCAAACACTTCCATAGAGAACCATCGCCAAACGTCATAGTTGCGGAACCATCCGGCCAGACACTTTGCGCTCTCGTTTTCCCACTGTTTTCATCGCGCACCACGCGATTGTTTTCTCGTGTTGCGCTTCGAACAGTTTTTCGCTGTTCTCAGTTTTGTTTTGATCGTCGCAGCGAACGGTTGGGAAAATAATAAAAAAAAACATAGTGCCGAGTGCCAGTCTGGTTAGTTCTCCTGCAGAGTGGAGTCGCGAATTAATTTCTTTATGAATTTATAATTCTTTACGTTCCACCACAGTTGACTTTGGTTGGGTGATGCGTTTCATGCCCTAGTGATCACCGCATGCCGACGACTTAAGAAGCAATAAACGTTGAGTGCACTTCACAAGAATTGAATAAAAGTCGATCAAGTTGTGCAATTAACTGGATAAAAGAATTAAAATTGCGTGTGCTTGAGCCAAAGAATTGGATTATTGGCGATGGTGGAGCTTTGAGGTAAGTTCATCAGCCAGCTTAATCGAGTGAAATTTTAATCTCTCGCGGGATTTTAATATCGAAACGGCCGTACAAGATAATTTCGCGCTTATTGTGAACGGTTCTTTGTCGAAAAACGCTCGAAGATTCTGAAATCATCCGCACCGAAAATACCGAAATAATAAAAAGTTCGCGAAGAAAGAAATTGTTTTCGGGCATGTCAAATTTTAAACAGTTGAGAACAAAAAATATGATTCGATCGTTAATGAAGATCCAATAAGATTGGAGATGCTAACTGGATCAACAGAGATTATTGAAGCGGTTTTAATTATTACTCCGTTGGTGCTGATCAGCTATCGAATCCATGGGAATCAAAGTGACTTCGATTAGTTGAGGGAGATTGACAGATTATCACTTGGTAAGAATTATATAAAAAAACTCCTCAAGAAAAACTAAGAAAGTTGTGTCAAAGTTAAAATTGTCACATGGAAATTGTCATAAATGAAAGCAAGTTTGAAGTGAAGTTAGTATCGCGAATAATTCACATTGAATCGAGAGTTCAAATCCTAGTTACACAATTAAAAATTGAAGATTTTATTTTTTGGATAAAAACAGTCTGAACAATTGCAAGTTTTTGCAGCCGAGCTCAAAGATCGTGTTATGAAGTGAAAATTAGAAAAATTCCCAACAAACTTCGATTCTTTCTATCACTTGACGTCGTGTGTGCCTGCCACAATTTTTTATCTTCCAATTTCTTACCAAATGTCAAGTGTTTGAAAAGTTCCAGCACAAATTTCCGCTTCTACCAACCACAAACTGTCAACACTCCAATAAAAAATTCCGCAAGTTCTGCTTTATTTGTTTAAAGACACTATAATAGCAGTCAAAGAACCAAACTTTTTGAAGCTTCCGGTTTCCCGTTACGCACTCCATATCGTTGCGGGTTCATGGAAACTCTTTTCCTACCGTTCCTGCCACCATGTTCTGATTTCTTCAAGCATCGATGACTTCACAATGCGAGGGTTTAAGTCGTCAAGTGGAAAAACGACAAGTTCATGATCCAGAATAGTGACTACGCTAAATAAACAAAAACACGATCATTATGGTAATGCCGAAACCTGATGCTTTCCAGATCTCAGACTTTCTTCAAATTATTCTTTTTTGTGTGTTTTCACTTTTAATTTTTCAATGTCGCGTGATAGAATTAGCATTGAAACGGTGAGAATCTCTTTGAAAATTTCACACAGTTTTAATGAACTTGCACAATTTTAATGACTTTCCATCGAAAGCGATGACTAACAATGCGTCAAGATCGCATCAAACATTTTTACACCTTATGCTGAGTTAAGGTCGCTGAACTAATCGAGTTCTCAGATGAAGGAAATGAACCTGCATCATCGTGATCCAACATAAACCAGACTTCAAAGTTGGATCGATATTCGATTCAACCAACATGGCCCGAATGTTATTTTTGACGCCGCGCCAAGGGTGTATCCATGGATCCAAACAATTTCGCATGGAATTTTGTTGTTTTTAAATCCACCTGACTTTGTGATTCATGACCATTGATGCACTTCCGGTGATTCCCCTTCGTCGAAGATCGAAGAACTCGTGCATTTGGCACAGGCACTTGATGTCGATTCTTTAGCCAAATTTGGCATGTACAGCAATTAACTCGTTGTATGGTTAAGCAAGGGGAAGTGGCAAAGCGGAATCAAACGAAGCAATCATGCCAAACTGTCCGGCTTAAGTGTTTTGAAAACAAGCTGTAAACAAAAAAAAGTTTTTGCATAAAGTTTGACATTAAATCTTTTTACAAATAACAATTGCGCAACTCGGTGATGCAATTGAAATCGCGAGTTATGGTCGATCATAGTCTTTAGACCTAGAGTTTGAAAATTCCTTTCGTCTTGGTGGTCCAACGGTGGGAAAGCTGACACAAGCCGTTTAACGAGGCGGAAAGACGAACAAATAAATCATGAAGACGATCGCGGGCAAGCACGCCGAATTGAAACCGAAAAGAAGCCGCAATCAAGGTCGTCTGTGTGTCAACGGCTTCTGCTACAGTTTTATGTGAAGTAGATCAGTTGCGTCACAGACAATGGTGCAGTGCCATAAGAAGATCTCCAGATGATGATAAATTGTGGGAACGGAACGTGAATGAATTCCACTCTTCTTGGCTAACTTGATTCATTAGCTTGTGCAACGCATTTGTAGTGACACACGATCCACCTAACCAGCACAAGATGAGTAATTAGGTGCAGAAATTTGCTGCCACTTCAAAAATTCTTTGCGACACTTCCTTGTTATTGTTGGCTTTTAATTGAAAAGATTTTAAAACAAAGCCAAATTTGTTGAGTTTGTTGAAAACATGGAAAGCAGCAAATACTCGATACTGGTCACAATTTTTTGTGCGAAAAGGCGCTAATTATATGGGTGCTAATTCTTTGCGCTTTCATATAAAACGAGATGAATCGGATTTCTACGGCACACAAAACACATCGATTCACTTGTTGTCTGTTTGCCCTGCTGCTTAAATACAGCAAATGGACCGTGAAAAGAAAAAGTAAAGTTGATCAATCAAGTGCTGGGCGCCAGAAACGGAAACTTTTCTTTTTACAAAAAATCTTTATGCTAATCGACACCAATCTCGAAGCGAAAAAAGCAAACAACAGAATGCATAATTGTTCCAGCGAGTTTTTTTCATCTGATTCAATTTTGATTGTTTTGGTAACGATCGTTATTCAAGAGATTAAGCTTCCAACCAAATCGGAATGTTCCACGCTGGGAACGCAGAAACTTTGAACGGCGATAGACAGGGAATAAAATTTCATTTAAACTTTGTTGACGAATAATCGAAGGAAGTTCGCGGTGGAGAGATTTATGCTTTGTTGGTCAAAACGGCATGTGGTGGATCTTCGATAAAAAGATGTTTAAGAAAGAATTGATAAACCACAACTGCTGAAATCGGTGCCGATGAATAGAAACACCAATCAAACCATTAAGCTTCGTCGCTTCGTTTTCTGGAGTGATTCACAAGCCAGCGCTTCTGTGACGATTTCTACAAACAAGCGCGTCAAAAATAACTCGGCTGATTGTTACACGCTGTTAATTGAAAATCTAATTTAATTCGTGTTATGCGACAGTCGAAAGTGAAATTTCTCAAGTCTGTGACTCTGGATACTGTAATTTCATGCACCAGAATCGAGTGCGAGAAAGTTATCTCGTCGTTTTGATGAAAAATTGTCAAAAATGTGATTTCTTTGCACGTTTTCTGAAAAGAAATTCAAGCAAGAAGCTTATGAATGATGCATGAACCATGAAAAAGTTTCCAACGTAAGCGATTGGGACACTTTTTAGCTGCACAAAGTCTGAGTGTTTAAAACATTTCATGTTGAAACAGTTTGAGCGGCAAGAAAGGTGGAGTTGTACGCGCTTTCTGTGTAACAAGGTGTAACAATTCTTTGGTTCCAAAAGATGCGTATTCGGCATCAATAATGAATCCATGAAAATGAAGTCGGGAGTTCACATTTAAAAATGCCTTATCGAACCGATTTAAATAAGAAGAAAAATCGATGAACATTGCGAACTGTTATTTATCAAACAGAGCGTTTGATGATTCAATCGAACCGTTCACGCTTGATTGTTTCCCAATTTTGTGCTGAGATAAAAATTGCGTAAACTGTTTGTTTTGAGATTTTTCATCGCTTCATAACTCAGAAGAGATGCATTAAAGGTTTTTAACCCAGTTTTCGGAAAACTTCAAAGGCTTTGAATCGAAACAAAACTTCAAAAACTTATTCGTAGCCTAGAAATGTCTTGAAAACATCAAATTTTCAATTTTGTCGTGCGTTTCCCAAACAAAGGTTCGCCAACCTTTCGCATTCAATTTGTAGACAATTAACTCACGCGCGTCTTTAACATCAGCTTTTATGTTAATTACATCAAAATAACAATCGTAAAATGAGTATTCAATGGTAGAAGCAAATTAAAATAATAAAATAAGCGGCGTCGAATGTGAATATGTTCACTTATTCTCACGATCTACATTAATATTGTGTCTAGTGAACTCGGTGGACTTTGGTAAAAAGTGAAATTCAACAATCAAAACTCCAGACTGACGGGATAAGTGGCCGAAAAAACCTCAACTTAAAAATCTAGATCATTCTTGGATGTGCTGAAGGAAAACCATCGAACCATAACGTCTGGCAAGGTTTTTGACTTTTCCCTCACGTATAGCGAAGAAGTGCAAAAGAAATTATTTTCCAACTACCAGCACAAGTCGGCGAAATGCTTCGTTCTATAATTTCACCTGAAAATTGCCATTGCTTCTTTCTCTGTTTCTGATTTACGGTTCCATTCCACATGTTTCGAGAACCAGCAAACCTTGAAATTTTGATCCATCACGTTTTAATGTGCTCAAGAAAAATTAATTCAAATGCAAATGAAAATGTGATCAAAAATCAAAACATTTTCGAACATTCTATTTTTTGGGTCGCGGCTGTAATGGTGAACGAATCAAACAACCGAAATTCCACCAATGCCACATAGATCACTATGAGCTGATAAAACATTATAATAAAGCGGCGGCGGGTAATTACAATCACTTGTTGGAGCAGCCCACAAAGCGAAAAGTGTTTTTATTGCGTTGAAAGCTTCGTCAAGTAAAATTTATACATATTTGAATTTTATTATTTTACAAGAAATTGGTTGTTAAATGCGAAGAAGAAGGTCTTGGGTGTAATGAAACTGCAGATTTGGCAAGTAATGAATGATTGCAGACATGTCTGTAATGGGAATGGCAGTAGAACAATGTGTTAACATGTTTAAAGATAGTTATTAGCTGGATGTTAATTATAAGTTTGAGTCACTTTCACTAAGATTTTCAACATTCGTCATTTCAATATTTTCATAGTCTTCAAGCTAGTTCTTGCAGCATTTCAAGCGAAAAGGAATTTAATAGGTTCGCATTTACTTTTTTCTTTTGAAGAAAAGTTTGCAAAGCGATGCCAACTGTTAAGAGGTGCAAAGTTTAAAAGTGTCGCGTGGACAAACTCAAATTTCTCTGGA
>JPYR01001063.1:5811-16385 GCA_000775305.1 Belgica antarctica
GAGTTGTGAAGTAGTTCACGACAAAAGTATGCAAATTGCTCTCATTAAGTTTCCAATTTTCGTTGATGTCGGAGACGAAGAGCTTCTAACTAGTTTACCTTAAGTTGATTTTGCACCAACTTGAGCCATTCTCCAGCATCGCATCGGCCTCTTCCCTCGAGTCTCGCTTTCATCGAGTCTCAGATGTGCAAATTGGCATTGCGGAATATAAATAGAACTTGAGGCTTCGCGAGTGATGACGACAAGCAGAAAAGGTTCTCGCGTTAACAAGATTATCATTGAGACGATAAGATGATGGCTGCTGCCTTTTTCATCTGAGCTCTCTCTGTCATAAGAATGATGTTAATTGATGTTTGGCTCAGAAAAGCTTTCGATAAAACTTTTTCGCCTACTTGTTCGTTCCGATTGAAGATTCGCTCCATCTGCGCCAAGGATGCAACCATCTGCTCTGTTCACTGTGCTTCCGTTGTGAAAAAGCTTTTTGACGACAACATGGCTACAGTATAAAGCAACGAAAGTATTAAAAAGCGACTGAAAAGAAGCGGAACGCTACAATCTACATTGTAAATAAACAGACTAACGTCATGAATGAACAGCTTACATTTGCGGACATATTTCTCAACGTAAATAGTTCGTGTTTAAGTAAAGTTCAGCAACAAACAGCAAAAGCTTCCTGCAAGTGCCCCTGAGCAAATTGTTTGAATTCTTTTACGCAAATGAAAGTTTTCCAAACAATGGGAAGAGATCCGTATATCAAAAGTACTGAAACGATTTTCAATGAATTTGTTTTCAAACCTTTGTTTGTTTACACGCTGGGAAATGGAGGGCGTGCGGAAGGATTTCTAATGTCTTTTCATGAATTCAAACAAACTCGTAGCGCCACAAGTCTTTCATTTCGGAGCTGTTGACGGAAACTTTCAATACTTAGGGATTCTTCATCAAGATTTTTGATTTAACTCGAAAAACGTGCTCGAAGCAAAAATGTATTCTTGAGTGACGGCACAAAAAACGTTCTGAGTTTTTATTCAAATCGCTTTTGAGATTTCCGGAGATTTGAATTGGACTCTTAAGACCATAAAGCATAAATAACTCGCCATGTTAGACGTCACTCACTCATGTTTAATTCCAAAAAGCGTCGAGGTTGTCAAAATTAGCACATCTATCGTCTTATGACTCACCGCAAACAAAGCTGTGTTGTGCAAACAAAATGTTTCGTCAAGTGGGAAATCACATTGATGTCTCGGAGCTACATATATTTAAGTTTTCAAAACCGTAAAGCTCGCAACATCCGAAGATAATTTGGTTTCTCATTCTCTTTTATGTCCTTGGACCTCGAGTGTGCTCGTAAAGACGCTTTTATGATCTCGAAGAACGTTTCGCTTTGTGTTTACGACGGAATTTGCTTGCAATTTTGCTTGCGAAGAAACAAATGAAGTGTTGCGAAATGCATTTCTAAAGGATGAAGCCTAATCAAGGATGTTTTCTTTGTTGAGTGGCACTTGCAAGAGCGCAATTTGAAGCACGTCGTTCTTTCTTTATTCAACAATTAAATCGATGGTGTTATTCACAGCCTAGTATGCTCGGGTTACCAATCAATTAAGATGTAATATGGATTACTTTCGTCCCACGAGACATTCCTATGGTTTCGCTTTAAACCACAGGCAAAAAGGACAAAGCGGTCGGGATTATTTTTTTTCCGTTCGTGTGCTTTCTGTTGTCGATCTCGGATTTCCGGCTCCTTCGCATTCCACGTGGGCGATCAACACTGTAAAGGACAAGAATCGAGAGCTCTAAGGGGAATGACATGAAGGCGAACACATGAAAATCGTAAGACTCGACGGAGCGAGAAGAAAACGGAATCGATAAATGTAATTTAAAAAATAAAGCTGAAAATCGACTCTTGCCAATGATTGCAAAATTTTATGGCGTATAAAAGTCAATTAATCAATCAATGAAAATCGTCTCAATGTATTAAATTAAGGGACTGCGCTTGACTGTGTTGAATTGCTATCGACGGAATGATTTCTCTTCTTACTGCCCGCCCCGCTATGTTAAGCATGCCACAAGTTGTAGAGACGGAAAAATTACGAAGGGTGGCTTGTGATGAGTGTTCGATCGTTGATAACGTGTAATTGTAATTGATTTCCACATCGCTCCAACCCAAATAATTCCATCCATTTTCTGCCCTTTTCTGACCGACAATTGATTGATTTTTATTTCGTTTGTAAATGGTGGTTACATTCAACACACAATTAAATTACATTTTCTCTATCAACAGTTTAATACAATTGGAGTCACTGGAGCTTCGAGAGAACCTGCTGAAACATCTTCCCGAGTCAATCAGCAAACTGACAAAGCTCGAGCGACTGGATTTGGGCGACAATGAGATCGAAGAGCTACCACCACATATTGGCGACCTTCCATCGCTGCAAGAACTGTGGCTGGATCACAACCAGCTGCAAAGATTGCCCGCTGAGATTGGAAATCTTAGAAACCTGGTGTGTCTTGACGTTTCCGAGAACAGACTCGAAGAAATCCCTGAAGACATCAGCGGTCTCGAGAACCTCACCGACTTGCACCTGTCACAGAACCTTCTTGAGTATTTACCGAACGGTATTCAGAGATTGACAAAGCTGACAATACTTAAACTCGACCAAAACCGATTGCATGCACTCAACGAATGCATTGGCATGTAAGTTTTACTAAAATCGATTAGAACATTTCCAATCTGACCACAAGTTTTTCCAGGTGTGAAAACATGCAAGAGCTTATTCTAACAGAAAACTTTCTTATCGAGCTGCCCAACTCCCTCGGACGAATGAAGCGATTGAACAACTTGAACGTTGACCGAAATGCGCTCGTTGCTTTGCCACCAGACGTTGGGAACCTGACAAACTTGGGCGTTCTTAGCTTGCGAGATAACAAATTGACAAAACTCCCCGCCGAGTTGGGCAACTGTGTGTCCTTGCACGTCCTCGATGTCTCTGGAAACCGATTGCAATACCTTCCATACTCCCTCGTAAATCTTCAGCTGAAGGCAGTTTGGCTTTCGGAGAACCAAGCACAGCCATTGTTGACCTTCCAGCCAGACACCGACGAGGCTACCGGTGAACAGGTAAGAAGAAACTCGCGTCTGATATGAAATTGAGTTTGAAAACTTTCGGTATTTTAGGTTTTGACTTGCTTCCTCCTGCCGCAACAAGAAATGCAGACAGTCAGTCCCGGTAAGCAGCCATGAACTCATTAAATCACGAGTCTCTAGCGACTTTGATCGTTGACAGAGAACTTTGGGGACGAAATGCAAATTTTTATATGTGTTGAACTTGTGACGGGGAATTTTCATGACGAGTGGAAAATTAGTTTTCTCAGAACCTTGCATGCTCGCTCAAAACTCGATTTGAAAACTTGAAAAACTTTTGAAATTCAGAAAAGTTTTTAAATCACATTCGCGCTGAAGATGACACACGAGTGTTCAGGATTTATTTTCTATAACAGTATGTGCATTTCAAAGTTAGAAAATGTTTTCCATGGTCTTGGTATTTGAATGTCTTCGAAATAGCACACGCACAGGAGGATCCTTAATTAACAAATTTGATGCCTTGGTTACACTGGGAAATCTTTCCTTCCGCCTCAGTGCACTGACGATATCAGCAAAATTGCAATATCCAATTATAGCACCGAACTCTTTTTATGATGAGATTTCTTGTTTGTGCAAAATGTATGCCTGTTTTTCCAATTAAATTTATTTTAGCAACATGGCGACATGGAATCCTGTCGGCCAGTGAAAAGCAGGGTTCTTGTTAAACTTGATAAACCTCGTCAGTTCATGTTGAAATGTGTCGCCGTTAACAAGTGTCGCGTGTTGAGTCAAACTAGGACAGTTTTCCACTCGTCAGCAGCACTACCAGCACAAGATCAAAGTTTCACAAAATTTTAATTAAATCCTTTATCATCTTATTTTTTGTCAATAAAACCTTTGATAAAATCACTGAATCACAAAACACACACAATCACGAAAGATCTAGCACCGGGGAGACTGTACAGATCCGAACAAAGATTCAGTTCAATGGATTTATCAGACTTACAAGGTTCAGTAATGTTTTAATTACACAGAAAAACTCATTAACCGCTCGAATGTAAACTAACAAATTTTGTTGAAAAGCACGCTTTGGGATGGACATGCATCGAACTAACAGTGACTTGATTAATGATTGGGTCTTGACAGGGTTTGAAGTCCCAAATAACTGTGGTAAAGCTTGAAAATGTCATTCATCAACTAACACCGAAGCTTATCGTGTATGCCATGCTGTAGACTTACAAATTGCACAAGCACCCAAACTGTTGTCTCCATTGCGGAGAGAGAAATTCGATCTTAGAGGACCAATAGCATGATAAAATAAATTATTTTTGGATCCAATCAAGGAGATGCGGTTGGATATTAAACCGTGCGCTCGTTGTACTCACCACTAATCGATCGTTGAACTTTTCTAACCCGCAGACAACCGAGAAGAATCCGACAACGAAGATTGGGAAGCCCGCGAGAACTCGCGAACTCATTCAGTTAAGTTCAGTGAAGATTCCAATGCCGATAAGGAGACGCCGTTCGTGAGACAGAACACGCCGCATCCAAAGGAGCTCAAGGCGAAAGCACACAAGCTGTTCTCAAAAGACAAGAAAGACGACGAGATGCTGCCGCTTACAGAAGAGGTAAGATTACACCGCTGCTCAATAGATGGCACTAAATGTGTCTTGGCTACGATTTCACGCAACATTTTCCTTTCCCACAGTCGCAGCGCACAGATAATTCTGGCCACATCACATCGCCAGAAGTGCCCGTCGTGTCAATGCCACACCAATACGTGCCAGCGACAGTTGTTCACACGGAAAATCAAAACAATGTCACGTCGCCGAACGTTGATGTGAGTTTAAATGTAATATAACGACAAGGAAATTGATTTTAAATTGAATTTGGTTCGTGAATAGGATTCGAGTGAAAAACGGGTTGTGTTCAACGAAGAAGACCAACAGCAAGATTATTCAGATGGGGAAAATGTTGAAAACGATAAGCGACCAGTTTCGAAACTTCACCGTCGTGACACTCCGCATCATCTGAAGAACAAGCGTGTCCAGCAGCACCTAACTGACAAAGCGGCCAATGTCATCTTGAGCAAGTTGAAAGAGATGCCACAGCCGATAATAGATGAGGTGTCTCCGCAAGTCGAAATGAATCCGTTACCAATTGAAAGGGAGCTTGTTCAGGATGTCGGTTTACCCATCATCGATCATTATCCCGAAATGACTCAGAACGGAATTGATTTGTCAGCACATCCAGGTGGTGAGTTTCACAATTTTCCATACACTCCTTCCGTTCCCGAGGATTGCCTCATAAATATGCAATGAATCCACGTGTTATCCTCAATTATAAAAACAATCGATGTACTGGAGTAATTTAACAATGGGGAATTGACGGTGAACGGGGAAAAATGGTATTTTTATCAGCCCGTACCAGATGCGAAGCGTTCGCTCTTTTTCTTTCGTAGTTCCACACAAACGAGAACAAATGGCGGAGTTTTATCTGTTATCGTACAGATAACAAATTTGATATGAGGGTGCAAGCAGGTGATGTGAGACGAGCTGGCGGTAATTCTCTTGAAAATTTCTCACAGACTTGTGATTTCATCGCTACAAACCCTCATTAGCGATAAGAAACGCGCACTTGCTGATATTCAATCTAGCGACAACACAATCAGTTACACATTCAGGGTCTTTAAAGGTGGCGCCTGGGGGTTTTATTTACTGCATGTGAAGACGTGGAAGCTTTTTGAACTGCAGACTACAATCAAGCAAGCTAGACGTGAATAAATTTCACATCAAATGTTTGAGTTCAACACCAAAAATGTTCGCCTTTACCTTCTTAGGCGTAAAAACCCCACTAACCCAGCATATGGATCACCTGGCTACACCTACTACATGGGAAATTTATTAATGAAGTGTATCAACAAACAAAGAAAAGCTTTTGCTCCAAAAATCGAGGCGTGAATGTGTTTGTAACAACGAGTGTACTTGCTCAACTCTTTAACATGAATGATATTAAGTTACTACTAGTGAAAAACTAGTCACATTCGAACACTTGAAAACGTTGCACGTCGCGATTTTTTCTTTTCGAACTTTTACACTCTTTAGCGCCTCTTTGCGGCAGATGAAAGCAGATAATCGGATTACAGAGAGAATTAATTGTCTGTGAAAAACGAGAGAAAGGAGGCTTAAAGGATTGCCAAACGAAAGAAACGAGAACCCAATTTGTCATATTTTTGAAATTTGATTGAAAAAAAGGATCGGAACAGAAGAAAAAGGGCAAAAAACTTCGCTCTTCTCGTGGCGAAGGTCAAAAAATTCCACTAAGGAATTCCAAAGCCGCACAAAGGACGCAATCGACTGAGGCTGCATTGTAAGGTGGAGTTCTGGAAGCGACAAGTGAAATAAAGCAAATTCCAGGCCCTCGTTATCAGCAAAAAACGAGAAGGGGAGGAGGCAATCCCGATAAGAAGCACAGAACTTTATGTTGCGATAGCGATAAAAATTGATAAGATGGAACATTAAAGTAATTTCGCCTTCAATCGCTCGCATTTTTCACCCTCTCGGTGTAAGCCTTATCAAAGTGCTCGTTGAGGTAAACACCGACTAAAGGAAAAGTTCCATTATCAGGGCTCCGTGTGTTTACATTTGACTCATGAATGATGACATCATCCTGATTGGATTACCGAGAAGCGAAAAACCTTTTATCAAGAATAACTGATGAGTTTAGGATTTACTTTTGCTTTTGATGTAACGGATTCGAGTGCCTTCTAAGTGCCTTCTAAGCCCTGTAAATCAATCTCTTACGCAGTCGAGCGAACTTCAACAGACCTGTTGACATTGGAGAAAGAAGAAAAAGGCAGCCAAAAAGCAAATAAACACAAAAACGTGAGACACGCATAGAGAAAGAATGTTCAGCGTTAAGCTGAAAGTGAAGGAAGGCCCGCGAACACATTCCTTGCCACGTCGCCCTAGAAGATCGGGCACTCCGTCGTCATCCTTCTCTTCATCGACTTCATCGTTGTCACGCTTGCAAAACAATAAAGCGCCAACAAAAAGCTCGTTTCTCAGTCCGAGAAATGGCAAGAACAGTAAAAAAGTTCGGATTCAAACAACGTACGAACAATCAGCGAACTATCGTGGTAGGTGGACTGGTCGATGATGCAACTGGTTTCATCTTCGCCGATTTTTACGCGTTTACGATTCAGGCACCGTAGAGAGCATTAAACTAGATTTGACACACATACGAAGTCGCGCGCATGTTTTTGAAGGTGATTAGCCGGAATGGCTATAGTGTGCGCTTGCTGTTAGTCAGATCAAACCACACGAAAACACAAAAGCTAGTAATTCAAATGTGTGCGCTGTGGTGGGGAGCATCGAAAGCGGCCAAGTGATGATGTCACGCGGCTTGGAATTTCTCGCGCGCTTCGAAAATAAAGTGCGAAGAAGACAAAAACAAAAATTGATGATTAAAAACGTAAACAAAGCTTACACATGGCTTAGCTTCGCTTCACCGTTCTTCAGCTATTGTATCACTCACATTCATATGGCTTTGAGTTCAAAACATGAACTTCAAGTTTTTTGGGGACAAAATGTCAAGAGAATAAGACGAGAAATATTTTATCACGATTTGATTCTGCAAGGAAGAAGAAACAACAGATAAAAGAAATCGAAAGGTGGGCGAGTCACCAACATCCATGATGACCATCGTCATGGGTCTATTTTTACAAGTGGCATTATTGGTCGAATGCTTTAACCTTTTGTGATGATAGCAATTTGTAAGAACGTTTATTATGTGGGTCGAACTTCATTTTTCCAAACGTGACACGACCGAATGACCCAGTAAATTAAATTAATCGATCTCCGAAAATGTAAAAAGAAAGATGGGTGATTATCGTCAACACGACAGCCTTGATTCAGTTCTCAGTGCACCGCGTCGATATATCGACATGAACGGTAAAAAAAAATTAATTGTTCAATTGTCAAGGGCAGAGCGGTATATAGCGATGTATTCGTCTAACTAGCGTTGCTTGCTTGAATAGCATGCTTAGAAACGCTGCTGTTTACTCGACCAGCACACAAGCGAAGCCCGCGTTGCCATAGACATTGCAATCCAACACATCGCATTCACATGTGAGCAGCTCGCCTAGACGATCAATTTGATTTTTTCGCTGTTTTGTTTCTCAGTTTTTATTGGAGATTCAAAACAGTCGCGCACGAAAAAAAACCGGTCGAGAGAGTAACGAAATTAATCCGTGGAAAGCCATTCAAAGCTGCACTTAAAGGACACGGAAATATAACAATTTAATGCCACGAGAACCGCCAAGTTCTATAAGGCGATTGAAGTGAAACTTAAGACCGAAGCTTTACAGTTGAATTGATTTCAACTGTCGGTAATTTAGTGCGATCGGAATTTAATGTCGATAAAATAATAAAGTTTTCTTTTGTGGAAGTCGACGACGACGAAGAAAAAGTCCAAAAGCGGAGATGAAATTTATTAAAATCAATTGTAATTTGAAGCAGCGATGAGAAACTTTTTTTGTTTCGTTTCGAATTTCAATGAAAAAAGTTTTTTATCTATTGCGCAATTCGCGTTAATTTCATTTTGTTCTGTCGTGTGTAATGAATGTCAGCTGAAAGCTTACAGATTTTGAGCGCTTGGATGAAAACCAATTGTTCAGATTCTGAACCGGTCACGTTGATTCATTCATGCAGGCTTTTCTCGCTAACAGATTTCTTCAAAGTCTTTACAATTTTCCGTCTTTCCCTACAGACTCAACAGACGCTCTGACGGCGCAGCAGATTGAAAGATTGGAGATCCACATCGAGCGCACCTCAGCTGGTCTCGGCTTGAGCATAGCAGGTGGCCGCGGATCAACGCCTTTCAAGGGCGACGACGAAGGAATTTTTATTTCGCGCGTAACCGAAGGTGGACCTGCAGATTTAGCGGGATTGCGCGTTGGAGACAAAGTGTTGAAAGTCAATGGGGTGACGGTTGAAGATGCAGATCATTACGACGCCGTGGAAGTATTGAAGGCATGCGGTGCCGTTCTTGTTTTGGTCATTTCGCGCGAGGTGACTCGCATCATCGGCCATCCAGTATTCCTCGAGAACGGCGAACTCGCTAAAATCGCTGTTAAAGAGAAAGAAAAATTCATTCCAGCACCAATTCAAATTCCAGAGCAGCAGCCGATTCTACATTCCGAACCAACTCTTCACCAACAGGTCGCCACGCATTTGCTGCAAGGTGGCTCCGATGTTGTCCACAAAGTCACACTCCACACGACACTGATTCGCGATCAGATCGGACAAGGCTTAGGCTTCAGCATTGCTGGCGGCAAAGGCCACGCACCGTTCGTTGACGGATCCGACGGAATTTTCATGTCGCGACTCACCGAAGGCGGAATTGCTCATCGTGATGGAAAGATTCAAGTTGGCGATCGAGTTGTAGCGGTGAGAAACTAGGAATTTGCTTTCACATCGACCCGCAATGGTTTCGATGGTTTTTATACTTATTTGGCTTCGTCTTCCAACTGTTCCAATTTTACAGATTAACGGCGTCGATATGCGAGCTGCAAATCATGACCACGCCGTGCAACTCCTGACTGATACCCAGCGTTTCGTTCGACTCGTTGTCGAGCGAGAAGTTAAGGGACCATTAGAACCGCCACAAAGCCCAAGAAGCCCATTGCTCAAAGGCCTCAGCCCCACTGGCTACATGGCGAACAGACCAAGTAAGTGCTTAATTAATTATGTCATTCTAATGACCTGGTGACGTAATGAGCTGTTTTAATTAAAATTGCTTTGTTTATTTCTTCAAAACTCTTCCCCACCCCGACAACAGCTTACACGGGTTACCGAAGATCAATTGATGGTGTTCTGGAAGCGGGAAGTGGCGGTTCGACGATCAAAAGTAATTCACACGAACACACAGGCAATGTAGACGTAGAGAGTCATACATTGAAAACCACCGCAACAGTTATTACACAAAACACATCTTCACAAGATCATTCGCCGCCGAAAAACAACTTGCAACAGTCGGTGAACGTGAATTTCATTAACAATGAGCAACAAGCACAAGTGCCACCACAGCCAGCACCTAGAACTAGATTGACATCACAAAATTCCATCCCGATGACGAATGGAGACGGCGCAAAGGCTGATGACGCTGCCCAGGTAAGAAATTTGTTGCTTTCAATTGTGTTTCGTTAAAGTTATGGCTAGAGGTTGACTGAGACGCTTATGACGGTTGCACAGAGAAATAACCAAGTTCAAGGTCCAAATTAGAGTGACAAATGACTGTTTTTAATGCAAAAAATATTAATCTTGAGAGAAGGCGTTCTCTGTGCACACCTAAACTTTTGACGCTGGATCGTTAACACTTCAGAGTGCTCACGATTCCAGTCGTCAAGAAATGCTGTAGATAAATTTGCTTCTTGTTGATTGTCCCTTGAACGATTCTCTCGAATCCCTCTACCCACCCGACCACCACCCCCCCC
>JPYR01001064.1:0-16378 GCA_000775305.1 Belgica antarctica
AAGAATATTTATTTTTGTATGAGAAAATTAATTTCGATGTTTCTCGGCTTACCTCGGCTTACCTTTGACTGCTTCGCCTGAAAATGCCTTACTGCCTGGTTGCACTGCCGATGGCTTGCCGATTCTTACTTTAGAACACTTCGAGAACACAGTCTTGATCAATTACGAGCTTGAAAATACTCGAATTGTAATATTTACTCCGGTTGCTCGGTCTAATATCTACTGTCGGCGCTCCCCTCCAAAAAAGACGGAAAATGTGACGTCAGAGACAAAAAATGTATCGAGCGTAGCCAAACAAACTTCGGAAATAATGAAACATTTGCTGTATTTGCTTCACGAACCAACATTGACTTTTTTCACGGACCAACATTTTTTCTATTTGTGAAATCACGAACCTACATTTATTCACTTTGACGACTTTTTCTCAAACTTGCCGTGCAGCTGGAATTGTTTCCTTCAGGTGGATGAATTTCTGATAAATTGCAGTTGCATTGATCAAAAAACCAGAGAAATTCATAAAGCCGATCAGAAACAGCAAGAACGCAAAATCAGAAAATATTTCCAAATCACGGACCTACATTTTTCACTCTAGGTTTTTTTTTCATTTGTATCACATCTATTGTAGTTTCAGAAAACGTTTGTTCCTTTCATCGACCGGAAAAGATTACGAAGATTGCCGATGTCATTGCAATATTAAGGATGTTTATTAAAAACTAGAAAATCACGCTTTGTAGTCCGACTTTGCAGCAAGAAACACGATATTTTGATCGTCATAAGTCTAATTAACGTCACTCGACATGATGTACGAACAAATGGACGGTTGAGTTTTTTTAGGGAACGGTTGAACCGTCGGATCTGCATTAACTTCAACTTGCACATGGCCTTAAGACAAAGCTTATTAGCTTCAGTTGCCTGGCGGAAACATGAATGATGGAAATTGTTTTGCGCAAAATGGATCCACTCGAAATTAATTGAAATCAGAAAGCATTATACTGAACAGAAACATGAAATGTCTTGATATTTCAATAACACCTTGGATAGATTCAACACTCACGATACTTTTTATAACAGTTTAGTGGAATAAATAAAAACGGTTTTGCTCGTTTCGATGTTGGGGGAGCCGTGCCAGAGGACGAAAGCGTATTTTTGGATGAAGTATTTTTGATATTTGATCAATAAAACGAGCCATTAAATTTAATTTATTCTAATAAATGCCAACAAATCGTTACTCGCTCGGCATTAAGAGACGCAGAAAGAAGAAATGTACTTGATTCAAATCCAGACACATCAAGTTTATGATCATGATTTTATCAACTGCATAAATTTCTTTGTTTTTAGCCGGTTCCGACGTCTATTTCATCTGTAAATCGAAGCTTCAAAAATATCTTTGCATATATCGACGCGCTGAACACGTAAAGAAACGACCAGACGACAGTCAATTATCATAGGGCGACAATGAGATCGACTAGAATCAAGAAGGGCGAGAAATTTAATGAAATGTCTGCAAATGTAAACACGCACTGAAAGAATCCAATGAATTTCTGTTGACAAAGCCCATCTCGCCCAACTCTTTAAAAGTCAACAGTTGAAGAGATTATTGTATGCTGATGCCTTGTTTGGGCTCTTTGTGACCATTTGAAAACGTCTACATCTAAAATTGTTTAATATGTCACTCGGCTGCTTGCGTTTTGTGTTTTTCATTCTTAAAAGAACACAAAATGCTTTCATGCTTTGGAATGCAGAATGAAAAAACTCAGAAAGTGGGGACAAACTGGTTGTGATGACTGGATGGAGAGATTGTTGAAGCTTTGGAATGAAGATTGTGCTTTCTAGAGTGACAAATTTGGCTTCATAGTGGAGACCATCCATCAAATAAGTCACTTCGATCTTTTCACTGAATTTTATCGACAACTTGTAAAACTTAAGTTGGTTCAAGGTTCATCAAATCTTTTCCAAATATTATAAGTCAAAACTGATAAACTTCCCCTTTGTGACCCTTTATACGATATTCCCCACTAAAAACAAAGCATCTCATCATTCCATTTCACATCTGAACGCTTTTGACTTACAAAGTGTTTTTATGATTAAAAATTTCCATGAAAAGCAATGTTCCAACCGTGCCAGGATTTACATCGAGTGTATAAAACGCTTTTCGAAGTGTAAACATCCCGGTCAGCTTCTGGTTGGTGTAAAAACAAATTCCAAATAACACAACAAGGGATGAGAAATTAATTATCATGCGTTGGAATATTTGTTTGTGTTTCACAACCGCACATACGAATCCCTTTCTCTCTTTATCTTGTGCTGTTTTTGTGATGCCACATGAAATGCCCGAGTACATCAACTCGAGCAGAAAAATGCCTGTGGTTGTTTTGAATTAGGAAGAGTTGGAAAAAAGTATAATTGACCTCATTAAATTTTCATGATCATTTCAAAGGATTCCTTGCAGGCGATACAGAAGCCGGGGATCAAACGTATGGAAAAAATTACACCAAAAAAACGCTCAAACGGCATGTTTATTTAACAGATGAATAATTTTTCATTATGTTGACGGTGGCTTGTTGAATGTTTTGAGTCTTTCACGTTTAAGCTTATCATCATAAAATAATATTTTCTTTTCCAGAGAAACATTTTCAAAAGTTAATTCAAATCGACATCTCTCGTTCTTTTTATCTAGTCATCGTAAAGGGGACGTTTGATTATGACGTTGATGGGACATTTGATACTTTTTAGTGGGCGGGGTAGATTGTCAGTTGTGAAACTATAAAATATGAAAAGATTTACTATTAGTGACTTTGTACTACACTTTTTTCTTAAGTAAAGAATTTTCACTAAGTTTTAAACTTGAATTTTTGTTCACAAATTGTCACGAACGAATTTCATCTTTTTGCAATGCCCGTCCAAGTCTTCAGATTTAACCTAAAACATTCAGTGTACAATCCACTACAAAAAACAGTTACAAAAAATTACAGTGACCTAACTTAAGCACAGCCCCTGATCTAATGTGTCAGTCATATTTCAACTTTTACATACTCCCAACCACATATCATTCGCTACCGTTTAAAACGAAGCCAAAAGTTTCAAGTGTCCATCGACGTGAACTGAATTATTCAGCTTTGTCTTAATTATCATCTCGAGAGGCTTATTTTTCTCCTTTCTTTCTCTTATTCCACTTTGCGTTCGTTTGTTTTCAGTTCAACTAGCTGTTAAACAGACTCAACAAGTTGAAATGAAAATAGTTTTGACGAGAACTGTGTGATGCTTCAATAAACCGAGAAAGGAGAGAAGGGTTTGCCTTTCAATCTTTGTTTGACCAAAGTCAATAAAGCCACAACATTTATTTAAAGACGTAGTACTTAAGTTGATTCTCGATAATTAAACATCATTTAAAGCTAGATGTGTAGAAATTTCATCTTTTGTCTAAGATGTGCTCGAGATGGCTTGGGATTTAAACAAAATATTGATAATTAATAACAAAAGTAGTAACAGCGTTCGGGTTAGAACGGATCAGTAAACAAAGACGCGGTTAAGAAGACGTCTTCACGAGAGATCAAACAGAAATGAGATATTTTATTAGAAGCAGCCACACAAAAATCTCTTTTTGATCTCGGGTTGTCGTTACTCTTGAAAGATTTTCACTGGCAGAAGGGATGTTTGGTTTGTAATTAAATATTTTTAATGCTGTTTAAATAGCACACATTCCCATACCCAATTATGCTAGAATTCGTGTTGATTTAGGACGATGCAACCTTCAACATCAAAGGCGATACGAAAAAGTTCTCAACTTGGATGCAAAACTTACCGCAAACTTTACCGATCAGAAAAAGCAGCCAAATCCCAGCTGATTTATACGACTTGCAATTCATTTTGACACTCAGGCACTCATGCGGCCTATCCAAATCATTCCCGTCCAATTATAAATCCGTTTACGTCACAACAAGTTCTTCACCGTTTAGCGTTGTTTGTTTTCTGAACTTTTCAATCGTTACACTAATTTTTAATTTGCTTTGACTAACAGCTTTGTTTTGAACGCAGTTAAGTGTTGGCTTGTTTAAACATCGACTTGGGAAAACTTTAAACATTTCCCGAGGTTTTTCACACAACATTTGCTTGAAAATTTCACATGAGAAACATTTCTTCAAAGACGATTTCAAGCCGCGCTCGATGACAATAACAAATTAACAGAGAAAGAGTTTATTAAATATCACACGATTTGTTGTTCGCACCGCCGTCTCTCCGACTGTTTCAAGACAAATGTTTGTGATTTATTAATAAAAACGCCTTTTGTGATGTGTGCTGCGAGATGAGTTTAGTTAATCATGGAAAAGCGGTCGGTTTTCCCCCGTTTTTCGCTGATTTGTTGGGATCATTTATTAATTGTTCAACAGCCTCGAGGGGAAGCACTTTTTTCCGCTTCCTTCGTTCACTCGAAACAATTTAAACTCAAAATCAACATCACTTAAAAACAAATCAACACTTCACCATCCGTCAAGTTTCATCTTCTATGTTTCTAGGATTTCTGTGAAGATGAAAAATAAAGCAAACACAACGTGACGAAAAGAAGATCGTGTTCCATCGGAAACTCGCGGTGAACTGACGTGAACACAGAACGAAACGCTTTGGGAAAATGTTTTTCCGTGAGAGTGGCATATTCGAGTGCGCAGAATCAAAGCGGTGAGAAAATCTGTGAGAAAATTGGAAAAGCACGTGGATGTGATAACACGGAAGGCAAGCAAGCGCCAGTCAAAGTAATTATTGTAATAGCAACGCAAACATGCTTCGTGATAAGGAATCTGAAATCAACGGCCCCGAATGTTCTGTCTTTGTGACCCCTTTCATTCGTAATTGATTAATTGCTTCATCCGAACAGTTTCATTGATTTTTTAGTGCTGTCTTCGCCGACTTACGAAATTGTATTGCAATCAACAAAACTGGGAATAAATTAATGATCCTACGCTACGGGTCAAGTGGCTCCAAAGCGTTTGATGTGTGAGAGAGAGACTGTCAAAAACTTTGCTGTATTCACAAATTGTCAGATTCAGATTTCCACTTCAAGAATGTTCCTGCACAGCCCTTGATTAATGTAGGATGGTGTGCCCATATAAATGCAAGCCAGGGAACTGCGGTTTACATGAACTGATTTTAGATTCTTTTAGGGAAGGTTGAAGTGTACCTTCATGATTAATTGGTTCATGTCAAGGCTATCTTCAGGTTAAGCCATGAGACAATACATTTTGGAAAGTTTTTGCTTGTTCTCAAAACTGTTATCAAGCTTAGGCTAAAAATCTTTATGTCAGTTTTCAGGCTTTATCAAAAGATGACCTTGGCAAAATTCTTCTCAGCATCATCAACTGTCTATAACATCTACTCAAAACATCATGACTTTGAATTCCAATACCGAAATCTAGGAACAAAGCAACTTGAACAAGTCCAATTGATCTCATCCACTGCTTGACTTTTAGACGGCTTTGACTACAAAATACTTCTTCGGTTGATTTTTCCCATCGATTTTCCATTTCGTGGCTTTTCCACGCCACCAACTTTATAGATGAATTCTTTTAAAATCGATGAGAATGAACAGAAGAACTGCCACAAAGCAGCACAAGCAGCATAAATAAATAAATTGATGTTGTAAAATAACAGTCGAGCTCAAATTTATTGTTTGGTGGAAATCGGGAAAAATTTTGCTTCCTGTGTTTTTCGAAAACTGTTGGCTGGGGTAAGTGGTTGGCTGTGGAAGGGGGGTGAAACCTCAGGAACTAGGGTGCATAAGATATATTTGGAGTTCAATTGATCGTAAGATAGGGACGACAAGAAGGTTTTACTTCCATTCATTTTCTTTTTGCGTGTGCACGACGCTCGACGTCTTCCTTTCTCTCTTTTCCGACCATAAAGTCCCCAATTTTATACGGAGTCATCAAGTTTTTCCATTTTCTAACATAGCGAGTAGGGAATGATGAAGTACATTGACGAATGATTCTTATCTAACGATAGAAAGCGAAAACCCTTTTTATGTTAAACGAAAATTTTATTATCAATCTGCGGGACGAGAAACGCTGCTTCGTCCTTGCCTTCACCGCAAGAAATCTTTCACATGAGATCTCGCATTTTAGGGATGTAAATGAAGATTTGATAGACATGATTAGGCATAAATAGCATTTGTTCGGGAAGCGGAAAGCAAAATGCTTCAAATTAGTCAATGACTAATAAAGGAAAACCATTTCCGATGACTCCAGAAATTCCAGAAAGATTTCCGAGTCGACGGATAATTTGTGATGACTTCATCATGTTGCTTCACGCCACATAAAGAACTAGAAAAGGTTTCTTCCTGATTTTGCTGATGTTCCCGATGTTCGGTGGAAAGTATTCTACATGATTCCATTATCCGAACTTGGATAAATGTATGTTCGTCTGCTTTACGTCAGTTTGAAGGAAAATGACGACACGTTTTAATGCTTCGACTTCAGATGGCCTTGACCATGAGCTATCAAATATTGTTTTCAATCAGAAATTAAATTTTTAAGTAACATCATTGCTGTACACTCCCTACATATGAAGTTTCCGTCCAAGTCTGCGTGAAACTATAGAAAGCAATTTAGCCGTACTTAGAACTTTGCTGACGTTTCCAATTTTTCTTTTCTTTTCGGACTTTTTATCGCTCTCATGACTTTATTGTTTATATTTTTTCTTCTCGTTTTTTGCGAACAATTTTATAAACACCACGGTAGAGCGACGCTGGACGGGAAAGTTTTCAACTTTTGCCCTGACAAGACGATCAACTTTAAAAGAAATTTTCAGCGCAAAACTATTTCTGATTGTAAACCTTTCACTGCAACCTTAAAATTACCTAAAATTAATTTCCTTTCGGATCGTACAAACTGTTTCGACATTGAACACCAAGTTTCAGCATGTCTGGTGACAAATTTCAATTGAATATTCATGAAAATGTTAACAGTTTGCAAATGAAAACACAGAAATGAGGTTTCAAGTTGTGCAAAATTGTTGTAAATGTGATTTTGATCCTTTGTTTAAATCGGCCAACTTTGGCCATCGGTTGTCAAGGCTCGGATTTTTCGTTAATGCGAAGATAAGCTTGAAATTTCAAGACCGATCGGCACTTCTATGTTTGCAGCTGATTAAAGTTGATTATGGGCATCAATTTGGAATGATCCGGATAAACTGCTTTAATGTCATTTAATGGACTTCATATTTGATGAAATTTAATAAAACTTTTCACAATAACTCGAGTTTTCGTTCATTCATCCGACTCTCGTTCTGTATATTCGAGATTATAATTGCTTTATTGCCTGGAAATCTGTTAAAACTTTTCGACATCGAGTGATTCTCGCTTTGCGAGGGAGAAAAGGGGCTTCGAGTATTTATGAGTATTAATGTGGGCTGACGATATTGTCACAAAACATTTCAACTGAAAACACAGAAAATCCTTTTTAGGCCTTCGTGTTTGCCGAGTTTAGATGATATTATTCAATCATCAGAGTTTATGAAGCGGCTGATGTGTTTCAAACTATTTTGAATAAATTTTATTTTAGTTTGATAGTTTTGGAGAAAAAAATATCATCAATAGATTTGTTGAAGTTAAAACACTTTTAATAATCAATGTGTGATAAAAACCTATTTTTCCTTGATCTTAAATTTATAAGTTTATCAATCGTCACCAAGAATTTCAGTTTCCAAGCTTGTTTAGATGGTGTTGAACAAGTAAGCACTTTGATTAGCCTAGGCCACTCACTACCTCGAGTCTTGAACAATAAATTTAAGAACCTTTTAAAGGTTCGTTCCCTCCCCTAGTCCCATGCAGCACACATTTCACGTCCCGTCCTTGATAAGATGCGTAATTTAAAGTTATAATAAGCGCAACAACATTAAAGGATCGAAAATCTCGGCAGTTGTGAAGTTAACACCCAGGCTTAAGGCTGCAACTGTCGTTTTATTTTGTGTCGCTAGTTTTTTGATATTCGAAGCGAGATTTTACGAGATTTCCTTTTGATCTGCAATAGCGACGAAAAAAAGACGACAACTCTAAACTTTAAGACCAGAAATGGCGCTATCAGCGATCATTAAACTAGTTTTATTGTTCCTTTCAGTGTCACAATGTAAACAACGAGATTGCTTTCTATTTAAACTTCTGGGGTTACTCTCCGTTCCGTTCGGTAGTTAAAGTCAATAAATTCCATCCAGTGTTTATCATGAGATTAATTTATGACAGACGAAATCGTCTTCAAAGAATTATGACTTCAACTGAGGTTTTTTAATATTGCGCAAGACTTTAAAGCGTTACTTTATAATCTTTGATTCACTCCGTTAGAACGTCGAAAGATGTGGAAACATGTGTTGACGTTATGCCTTCTCCATGAACTGGCTGTGGCGATTGTTTATTAGTCTTGAAATTTATGAAATAATATTTACACAATGAGCGATCATTGAAACAGGGAATTTCTTCAAAAATGTGTGCTGCATTTCATGGAACATTCTTTTGACAATCAACAACAATGTATTATGTCGAATTTGAATTTCATAAAGTCTGGCAGTGTTTTAAGACCAAAAATAGCTCATGCCATAGTGGAAACAATAAAGTGAACTCATTTGGAAAGAAGAATTTCTCGAGAAGAAAAATAACAGCCGGAGAATGTTTTCATGGCAAATGAAAACTTATTGTTTCTTGAAATTAGTTGAAGGACTTGCGTCCTGAAAAAACATATCGAGTGGGGCACGCACTTGAGCGTCTTGCCGATGCTAGAAAACTCCAGAAAAAGGGGTTGAAAGATGCCAAACACACAAAATTTTAATTTCAAATTCAGAAAGAACAACACAAGAATAAAAGTTAGAAGCTGAGTAATTGGCTGAGTTTTCTGGTCTTTTTGCATGTCTGCGTGTCTGAATGAGTGTTTTCGTAGAAATCTAACAACTTGACATATTTTGAGGTTATAATTTTCTTTTGTGCTTGAACGTTTGCTTGCTGTCATCACAAGTGTATCAAATAGACTTTGAATTTAATATGAACCACGACAATCCCCATTTAGGGCACTGTAACTAGTTTTTGTACGCTGAATTGATTTTAAGGTTAGAATTCGAAAAACATATATATATACAATCGTTAGAAGCATATATGCACCTAAAAATAAGTGCAAAACAATAATCAACATGTTGAGTCAACCACCACGGGCACTGCAACTAGTATTCCTAGAAAGATGCGCTTCAAAGAGTTAAAATTACATTTCCAATATTTGACCATTTTTAACATCTTCATCAACTCTTAAAAATCTCTCTTGACGTCGTCGTCGTCTGTTGTTTCAAGCATCAAAGGAAGCTGCCAGTGCAAATAGATGTGTCTCCGTTGCGAGTAAATATGAAATGTTCGAAATAAAAAGCGAGGCGCAAATATTTAATTTAACTAAGAGAATTCATTAATGAAGTTTCACGCAAAAATGACAAATCTCGTTGAAGCTATGCTAACGATTATGTGTTTGCGGTGCTAGATGAATGGTATTTGAATACTTTTCTCTGACTGTTTGTTGTTTGCCTTACAATTTTCAAATTTAAGACGAATCGTCACACAAAGTTTAAGCTTCGAGTGGAAATTACAAATTGAATGTTTAAATAAACGACAAGTTGCTTTCAGTTTGTTGGCCTTACAGCGGTTAATGAATCATTGACGACGCTTCTACGAACACTCTCGGGCCGTTCCTTAGTTTTAAAATTTATTCTAAACCTTTAATTTAAGCTGACAGATGCAAGGTTGAAGTCGGCAGAAATTCCACATGACAAGTGTCTTTTGCATGTCAATTCCAGATGCCCATTTTTCTCTTCAATAGTCAGAGATATCGTTTTTAAACGTTGGTCAAAACCGCCTGAGGTGAAAAGACTTAATACTTAATTGAGTGCAAAAAGTTTTGAAGAACGCAATTGTACCTGTTCAAAGTGGCAATTTTCTTCCATTTTTAAACGATTTTAGCAAAGCGAACTTAGTGGTAAATGTGAAGCTTAAACTTCAGGTGGCATTGATTCTATTTCCAGCCATCCAAGCACATCACTATTAAAGTGCGACTCTGGGGCATATTGTGTAATGAAAGAATCGTGCAGAATGAAAATTTCTCCGGGGGACTTTGGTGCAAATAAATGTAATTAATCTTAATTTTTAGGAATGCTACAGCAACAGCCTACAAAAACAGCATAAACATCGGAGCAGGTTCTGCTTTGGTATTGTCTCGGAGGGATAATCTTCATGATAAGTAATAATTTCTTCGGCCAAACCAGAATTATGATGAATCAATACTTTTCCTTCCTTCGCTTCTTTCGTTAATGTTTCGTTTGAATTCTACTGTTTCACTCCACATTTTTTATACTTTTAATTGAATCGCTCTAGGGCCGTGCAGTCAACCAAACACAACACATTCGAACTGGTGCATGGCGGGAAACTGTTTGCAAAAACGAAGTCTCGTAAATTACATAGCGTTGCGATGTCTTCTCAAAAATTGTGCAGTTTTTTGCTTTTTCTGTAATTTACTTATCGTGATTCAAAATTCTGATTTCAAGTGAATCGAATTAAGTTGGCACTGCAATGTTTGCACCGATAAAACCATCCAAAATGAATGAACTCTTAAGACTTTTGATTGACGTTAGGATTTTTCAGAAATCAAGCGATTCGACAGCAATTAAATTCCCAACTTCCACCCCACTCAACTTCATTCATTTTTCAGAGTTCATTTTTGCCTTCCTTGCACTTTGTTGTCGTCCCGTTCCCAACTCGGCCGACGAAGAAAACTTCTCTTCAATGAAATTGAATTTTAAGAGACTTGAAGTTTTTAAACATTTATTTATTGAGATTGATTGCACTTCTTCTTCGTTTAACAGCAACGGCACCACTTCCGACGATTGCAGTGAGTTGATTGATCATTGCTTGCAAATTGTAAATTAATCTCTTCGCATTTAAATTAGTCACACGAAAAAGGGTTTTCAGTGACTAATGCAAACTCAATTGAGAGTGTTATCATCGAGGTTTTGGCAGTGAGTAATGCGCTTAAGTTTAATCGCTTTGGCGACCCAAAAAATTTAGGGATTTTTCAAAGTGACGTCATTCAGGTATTGTAAGATTTTGAAAGTTTTTATTGTTTTTAAAGCATTTCTTAATGAATGATTCAGCATTTGTCAGCTGCAGTAAGCTTAAAGGAAGCAAATTGTTTCAAAAATAAACTTAGGGTGTTTTGGATACATAGTTAACCGCATTTGAAGTTTACGCATTTGTTTTTCCTTCCACTTATTTAAACACTAAGATTATTTGCAAAAATTCGACTCTGCAAAGCACACTACAGCCTACGTTCTACAATGTGTATCCAATTTGTTAACTTCCATCACTTCCGAACGTCAGCAAACCTGTTTCAACCAGAATCTCAGCTTCAGCGACACCCTAAGCCTTCGTATTTTGGACTAGATGAGTCATGTTGATCATCCAATTTAGTTGTCAAACACAAACAGCACAGTCGGTGCTGATCTTAATCTTCCTTTCGGAGAATTTAGTCTCACCACACAGTGATACATTGAATGAAACAGATTTCTCGTCAGTCTCGGGTTGTTCCACAAATTATATGCATTTTTAAGCGGAAAATGTTTCTTAATTAAATACAGAAGTTCCGTGAAGAGGGATACGAAAGGAATTAGACGGTTCGGTTTTGAAACTTACCTAACACACTGCACAAGGCAGCAGCGATCAATAAAATATCCAGTTTCGTGAACATGTTCGAAACTTTTTGTTGTCGAAACTAATCTTGAGTAATAAATTATTCTTTATATTTGCTTATCACACTCCGCCATATGTCCATAAAAACTCGACGGCGACAATCTTCCAAGTTATCTCTGTGACTCGGACATTAATATTTCACCGGACTTTTCAATTTGTAGTTTAAATGATGCATTTCATGTCCTTTTTTGCACGCTTGTTACACACAGCAAATGTTTTTTTCACTGTTGGGATCATGAATCACATTACAAGGATCCTTTTTTATCAGTTTTCCTTTCGTGTTTCCTTTTTTGTCTACGATTTTTTGTTTTGAAGGGCGCGCTGGGGAAGAAAAAACATTCACATTAGTGCCAAGGATTTTTTTGTAACTTTCGATTATTCAAGCTTGGATCTTCGAGTTAACATTATTAATAGGTTTATTGGTTTAGAACACGAGACAGCTGGAAATCTATTAATTTTCATATCTGCATTTTTATGGGCCGAAAAGAATGAGAAACGTGTCTGTGGCCGTAAAATTCATTAAACGATTCTTCATTCTTGTTCTCTCGTCTTTGGTGTTCCCCAACGAAGATGATTTGTTCGTTTACGCGCGATCCTTAGTTAATGTTATTTTCTCATGTCTATATGATGGGTGATTTCATTAGCATCATAATTAATTATTCTTGAAACTTTCTCAGTCTCGAATTGATTCTTCACAGGTTTCTCAATGTCAGACTCTCGAGTCGTTGTCTGATCTTTACCGAAACTTTATTCGCCTATTAACATTCTTCAATCGATTAATTTCGTTACAAATTTGTTTTGTACCTAGTCACTTTGACTTCTTCTTCAATCTCAGGCATCCCATCTGATCGATTTTTATTGAAGTGCCTGTCACACGAGAGATAGAAATCTGGGATCGTTGCTTTTGATGAAGAAAAAACGAAGTCTTGAGTCAGGAAATTTTTCACTTGGGATGGCTGCCAGTTGCGTCATTGCGTGGGTTTTTAAGCTTTAATTTACTAGGTGGCGTTTTGAATTCATGAGGGTTGTAGAGATGTGATTCTTGCAATTAAAAATTATATTCGAATTATCATAGCACTGTTCATTTAAATACAGTATTTTGTCACAAACTTAAAGACTTCTCATAAGTTACAGTTCAACACTAATTTTTGCATTTTTCTAACTAAAATTTGCTGGCCAAGCTTAAGTTAGAATAAAGACACAGTACCAGGACTCAAAATAAGCAACATTTTAAGGGAAAAACTTCAAACAGACTTCCCACTTTCGCAAAAGTTTCTTTCCACTTTCGCAAATCTCAAAAACCAACCCAGACTTCAAGCTCCAAGAAATTCTGCAGTTCAACTGTTACGCAATCAACAAACCGAACCCTGAGTTTGTTTTCTTGTTGCTTCTTCGTAATTTCTTCATTCCTACTCATTCTCGGATTTTGCCGCTCTTTATCACTTCACCAAGAAGACAAAAATTAACAAAAAAGTAAAATTCTTGTTGAACCTTTTCATTTTCTACGCTCCCACATATCTTCAGTTCGTAACGTTCTTTTCTCACTGTTGTGAAGGTATTTAAATGCCTTTTTATTCCAGTGATTGGAAGTTTCATAATTTATTTTTATTGACAACTTTACTTTATATTTGCATTCCACGCAGACGAGGCGAAATAAACAAACTCAGATGAGAAGGCGACGACTTGCAACTAAAATATTTAAATTGATATCATAAATAATCCAAAACACTGATTTCAATGCTCCAAACGGGCAGAGAGATGAGAAAATTCACATTTTTCTTCTTTCTTTCCGCTCTTGTGGCTCTGAACAACAACAAATTTTCTATTTTCAACCGGCAACTTAGAATGTCTGTAAAATCTAGCTCGAAAAAAAATTGTCAAATTAAAAACACACACAATGCGATACCCAGAGACCAAATATTTGTTTTAAAGTGCTGAGCATAGCGGAGTCAACGAATGAAAACCCGAAGAGACACTTTCAATTGCACTTTACCGACTTTACGAGTCGTTCTCGAGCTGTCAAGTTTAAAAAATATGCATTGTTATTTATACACTTGAAAATTTCATCTCGTCGCTTTTCTCAAGACTCGCGCTTTTGTCTCTCGTTCATGATTTAAAGTCGTCGTCACTGCAGCACAATTAACTCGAGAAGAATCAAAATTAAGATCACTTAATTGCTATTAATAGAAATTAATTTTTGCGCGACTCACACCGAGCGAGTCGGTTAATGGGTAGTAAACGGCTTCTAATTTCTGCTAATTTTCTGTGTCGAATAAATCACAGTCGGGAAGATTTTGGATTTCTGTGGTGTGGAATTTAAGTTTGCGGAATTTTCGACGTTGAGTCTGCCCAGACTTGGCTTGTTTCAACAACACGCTGTTGACTAGACAAGCAAAATCAACCATTGCAGACTACGAAATCTTAAATTCTAATGAAGCTTGTATCCTAACGAATCAACCAAACTATAGTAACCATTCATAAATGTAATCCAAGAAGTGTTCATTACCGATTCAAATATGCACACACTTAATTAAATTCTGGTCAATTCAAATTATTTGATCAAAACAACGATTTGATCAGTCAACTAACTAATTTGTTCCGATACAATCCTTTGCTTTGGCACTTTCAGAGAACTCAAACTTTATTCAATCAAAAAAGATTTTTCTTGTAAATTGTTTTTAAAAAATCTCGTTCGCGAAATCAACTCGCGTGCTGATCGAAAACTGAAGCAAGGATTACACCATGAGTCTTCATCGGGTTCATGTCGCGAAACAACTAACATATCAAAATACATTTTCCGTGAAACAGCACAGAAAGTTGGAACTGGTCTCTCTCGCTGCTGCTTTCTCGAATTGGAACAAAACGGAACGTGAAAATATTTTGAGCGAACGTTTTTGAGATTTATTTTGATGTTTCGTGATAGTGTTCAGTGTTCAGCCGACCCAGAAGCATAATTGTTAATGTTTTGTTTACAAAAAAGTGTTTAACGTCAACATCAATAAATATCTCAGAGAGTGACAATACAAAGCGTTAAAGAACAACACAAGAATTCACTTTTTTATCATTCCAAAGAAATCATTTTTTGTAAAATGGAAAAAAAATTAAGACAAATGTGAAGATCTTCTTATGTCTTGAAGATAGTTTAAGTTTAATGACGATTGCATATTGAGCTAGTAAAGTTTTATGCGCAAATAATAGTTTTATGACTTGATATATTTGAAAAGCGACGCTCAAGGGGGAAAATTCATTGTGAAAGCCATAAAAATGTAGTAAAATGTAAAACGCCGTCCAAGTTCTTTGAGTTCACGTGGAATTTTCGTGAGTTTAGCAATGAATTCTGAAATTTCAAACACTTTGGCCGCATTTTCCCTCCCGAAAAGTTTCATTTTTTAAATTTTGTAGCCCGAGTCTTGAAAAGAACCATTATTAATGATATTTCGGGACCAACCAGATGCACAAAACTCACTTTCACGAGAATGAAGTGTTAGTTGCATTGTTTTGGGACTTTGGGACATCTCTCATGCTTTGTCTGCGAACAATTGATTCGTTTATGTTTTTAAAATATTTACAGGAAAAAGATGGGCTTTAGAAATTCACCTTTGAGGGTATGAAAAACATTTTTTTTTATTCTTAGTTAACCATTACACTTTGGCAGACTTGAACTGCATGCATTTGCATCTGAATGCGATATTAACTGTCATGTTAAATAATTTGTGAAGTGTTAATGAACAAGTTGGAACAAGATGCATGGCATTTTAAACATCACTTCGCAACACATTAAAATGTTCAAAGATGTTTTTTCGTCATTCGAGAAATGTGGATGCCATCAAGGCAGAGAGAAGAAAGCAGAAAAGATTTACGGGACACGAGAAAAATTGCGCACATATGCTTGGGCGAGACATGAATTAGTTGAGTTATTAATTGGGTGGTCGCAAATGCCACATCTGCGACAAATGTTTCTTGTAAATTCTTTTTTTTAGCTTCGAAACCGCTTATTATTTGGTAATCTGATTTGGATATTAACGTCTGAAGAAGAAGAAGAAGAAGCGAAATCACGTTTGAACGAGTCGTGAATAATTTTTAATTCCTTTATAGCAAAGTTCTCGAGAAACCCCAACTTGTGGTTGGTTTTTGACGTGATGAAGACGGCGCGCTTGATGGTGAATGAAGATGATGCAAATTGTCTGAATGATGATGCTGGTTGGATGTGAATGGAATTCTTTGTACAGAATCTTCACAAGTTTTATCTCTTCTGCTGCTTTGTGAATGCAAAAATCGTTCGGTTTGGGGTTAATTAGAAAACTTCCTTCGAGAATGAGATCAGACGGCACTTAATTCCATCGTTGGAAATGCTTTTTCAATGCCTACAACTCGAAACTCAACTGTTGGGTGAACTTCAACAAAGAAAACTTCAAGACGATGATGATGGGGAAGGAAACCGCAGAAATAAGAAGATTAAGAAACTTCACTTCAAACGACAACAGCAAATAACAACAAAAATTATTTTTTCTCCAAATTTCTTTTCGATTCGTTCGTTTTGTGTCATTCCGAAGACGAGTTTTGAAAATTTCGGGCTTTTGTCGTCTTTGATTGGGTTCGGATTACGAAACGATTGTAATCTGT
>JPYR01001066.1:0-16231 GCA_000775305.1 Belgica antarctica
TTTCGATTTTTCCATTTTTGTCTTTCAACGCCTTCAGCCAAACTTTTTTCTTCAAAATGTGACAAGTGTCAAGTTCTAAATATCACTGGTGGATCCTTGCTTCTATCAAAATGTATCAAAATAATAATTTGTTTTCACCTTTAAACACACTTTCAACAAGATCTTCTTAAAACAAAGTAAAACACTTCAAAACAAAAGAATTAACTATTTTTTTATTGTGTTTTCTTAATTGGTTATGTACACTTTCATTAAAATCTGCTAGAATCGTCTTTACACGCCTTACCTTCCCAGGTATTTACACTTTCTATGTCTATCCGTCGGCTGCTTGTGATTGAATGAATGGGAAAATTCATGCTGTGCTTTAAATATTTACAAACACTATGAGTTTGGCGTGACTTTTGAGAAATTTTGTTTGAAGCTTTGCGAAGCGAAACGAAAAGTCTGCAAACGGACTGTTTTGATTCTCTAAAACAGAAGAGAAGAATGAAAATTGTTCAATTGATGTTTTGTAAAATATTTACAACATCCAATTGAGGCTATTAACGAAGCGACGGAGGTTTAAACATCAAAATTGAGATTTTTTGTTAGATCGATACGATCAACTCGACGATTCATCCGTAAATATTTACATTTGATCTGAGATGAATGAATTTCGAGATAGATCGTAGAGAAGCTGCGATAATCAAAGCGTAAATTTCATGCGCCAATTTGAATTCCAATTTACATTGTTGATGTGAAACTGGCGATCGTGAAGAAGCCGAGCGAATGGAGTCGCGGAAGCCGATCTCGCCAACAGGGCCCCAGCTGTACTTTCGTCGCCTTCCAGCCCTTGTCGTCGTTAAACAATCTTCGTCGTCATCAATCGCCCATGATGGAATGTAGCTGGCTCTTCTTCGTGAGATTATCGGATCCAAAGTCAAGTCTTCCTGTGCGATCGAAGTGCTGTAGCTTGACTTTCGACGCGACGACTTCATTCTCGGCGATGCCATTGACTTGTCTTCGTCCTGAAAGCAGCAACAAATGAAGAAACAAGAAGAATCTAGAGTTGCACAATTTACATCGTCTTCTTGCACTCCAGCTTCAGAACTCGCGACCGTGGACATTCGTCGTTGTCTTTGACTGACTGTTAACTCGTTCGGATTCGGCCACGAAACCGTGTTCAAGCTTGACAATCGACGATGATGACGACTCGGCTGTGGTGCGCCAACGACACTGCTTCCGCCGCTGCTGCTGCCGCCTCCGTTTGCGTTCGGTGGAACCAACATGTTCTGGTCAAGCACTGTCTGATCACGATCCTGATTAGTGAAATTTTGACGTGAAACTTTAACGATTCCAAATAATTTTTAGAATTTTTTACATCGAATGGCGGTGGAGAGAACACGGGGAAAGTGTCGTCAGGGCTGGAAATTCTCGGCACCATCTCAAAGTCGGCGGGTGAACCGTACGAGATTCTTTGAGGGTCGAGGTATGCGTCGAGCGAAACGGTCATGATCGCCGAACTTGGCGACGGAGCTTGAGTTGTGTTCACGAATGAACCGCCACGCGACGCAGAAATTCCTGGAAAATCCGTCGGAATATCTGACAAACCTTCCCCTTCGACGAACATCGACTCCTGCACCTCATCGTCTTCATCCTCGTCGTCTTCGTCTTCGATCGGCGTGTGATAACCGATGCCCGACGATAAACTGTGCGTTCTTGCCAACGGCGCTGTACCTTCTCCTGGTGATGTGGTGGCGGATTTGAAACAAAATTCATTAAATTTGTGAACGACGTTACCGGCGAAAATTAATTCACAGTCATGCCCGACGAAGCTTAGTTTACTTACTGCGGAATACTTCGGGAAAATCTTTTCCCTCAAAAATCGAAAAGCTTTTCGTATAAATCTTCACAAATGTGTCAGCACACGCGACCGAAAGGCGTTAAAAATCTCGCGAAAAAATTCCACCGCAAAAAACTTCGGTGCGATTGCAAAAACCCGACGATCTGTCATCGAAATTACCTGCCGGGTGATGTTGTGGCTCGTTTTCCTCGAGAACTCGCTGCTGTGTAGCCTTGATTCGGTCCATTTTCATCTTAATTTTCTGAAGAATTTGCACCTCTCGCTCTGCCTCGATGTTCATCTCCTTCACTCGCAACTCTTCGATTAGTTCGTTACCTCGAGATGCAAGAATCAAACTCGCCTTTGCTTCATTGATCACGTGACAGAAGTAATGCGATGAGAATAACCGACGTTGGATGATTAAGAATGCGAAGCAAACGCCGTCCCAAAACAGCCCAGCGTCTTCAGCTGGAACTTGACACACGGTGTCTGTTGGATCAATATTTTTGGTTGTGCAAATGCAAGTCACACCAAGTAGCTGTCGAGAAAAAAAAAACAAAGTTCAAAGTGAATTCAAGAGCAGACATTTAAGAATTCACCTGAACAAGCCAGCACCAATCCTTAATGCCTTCAATGTTAAGCACCAAACATCCAGCAAACTGGATCAACGATTTGATTGCAACAACAGACACGTTGTAGGCGATCAAGTAATTCCACCATTTGATGATCACGTTGATCGGCCGCAGGTAGAAATCCGTTCCCTGCCAAAGAAAGATGAAGCTTCCGATGATGTAGCCAATGGAGAGAATGTTGACACGACTTGTGCCGGTCAAGAAAACGATCGCCAGTGCAGCCCAAAAGAACAGTACGAACACGATTCGCTTCAAGATGTCGAGGTAATTTCGGATTTTGTCGATGAAGTCGTGAGTTGGGTTGACGAATGGAACAGTTCCAAGTTGATCGATGTCGTTGAGAACTGATTTGTTGCTTCCACCTGGGTAAGAAACCACCGAATTCTCGTATCTGGCTTCAATTCTGAACACGATCAGCTGACGACACATCAGAAGCAGCAAAATGAAGTCAAGTAACAGCAACCGCGACTTGCTTTTGAACGAGATTGTGTTCTCGGGAAGGAAAGCGAAGATGACGAAATCTTCCGCAATTTTTGAGGCGTTCCACGGATAGTCAAAGCACAAGCCCGGTGGAAGACCAATCAGCGAGATGTACTGAATCGGAATCGACGCGACGATGAAAAACGTTGCGTAACTCCAAACTTTTCTCGCTTCCTCTCGTTGAAGATTGTACAAGAAGAACAGCCAGATAGAGTAGAAGCAGGCGATGATGTCCATCCTGTACCCAATCACCATGACGTAGCAAATCAGGCAGATTTCAATGCCAAACTTGTAGAATCCATAGTTGGCGATGTATTTGAAGAGGTGTGGGATGTCTTTGTCCGCATCAGCCCGTCGAATTTTCTTGAACACCACTGTCGGCGTTCTTGGTGGAAGGTTCTTCTTAATTCGCTTGATTGTTTGCCACAAGATGATGAAGGAATGACCAGACACGATGACGATGTAGACGAGGTAAGGTCGGATGAGATCAGAGAGGTTCACGCCGTTGCCTGCTTTCTTGAAGCCAATCCACCTGGCGTTGTTTGTAACTTGCATGGTTGGATCCGAAGTGTTTGTGCAGTTCGACTCGTACTGGTTCTGGTCGATGTATTCAACTTGGTACATCATTGTGGTGATGAGAAGAATCGCGGCAACCAGCGACGCAACTCGAGTTATCATGAACTGCGCGTCGGTTTTGGCTTTCAAACCAGCAACGCCGAGAACGACGAAGCTGAAGTGAACAAGCTCGACTCCGTTGACGGCCAGAAGGAACGTGCATATCAACATAATTTTGTAAGCGTGGATTTCAACGAAAAGCAGTGCGATTTCTGCGAAATGAAGGATTTTCCCGAGAATTCTCTTGGCGGCACCTCGAATCTCCTGTTTCGACAGCTTCCTGATCTTGATTTCATTCAAGAAGTCGGTGTTGTCTTCAGTGTCTTCCGTTTCGTCGTCGGATCTGTTTCCAGCAAACGTTCCGTAAGCAATCGAGCTGGCTTTGCTGATGTCGTCCGTTGGACCTTCGGGAACCGCGGAAACCTCAAGGAACTTTTCATGGCAGTAGTGAAGTTGAATGACTGTGATGACAACAATCATTGTTGGTGTGACGAGGTGCAGGAAAAGTTGTTTGGCGTCGTAGCGTTCCAAACCGATGTCGTTTTGCCTGGAAATGTGTTCTCCAATGAGATTTGGGTTGTAAAGAAATAAAATTTAAAGCTTACAGTTGAATTGATATGTGAAGAAGATCCTCGAAATACTGCGCTGTTTTAGGAAACTGATAGGTGTACACCAGCACCAGGACGAATATGGAGAACACGATGACTATCAACCAAAATCCATACATGAACTTTCGCCACACGGTGTAGGAGAACTGCGCAAGAAAGTTTCGCGTTAAAAACTAGTTTTAATCGCCATCAAATATGTATCTTACCTGGAATGTCAGCACAAATACTAAGAACAGCGCCATGTAAACGATTCTGAAGCCAGTCATTTGCGTCCCAGTGATTCCGCAGACGAATAAAGTAATAACGACGATGAAAATCCAAAACTTTACAAGGAAAGCTTCGATGAACTTTGCAGCCCTCGTTATGAACACGGATTCCTTCTCAGCCTTCTTTTGAATGCCTTCTCGTGCCGTCGCAGCTCCGACAGTCAGCTGCAGTGGTGCAACCATGTCAGCCAAAGCCGTGCTTTGCTTCTCCAAAGCTCTTTCTTGAAGCATTTGCCGAAGCGACGCCCAAAACATGCAGGTGAACGCTGACTTCTGGATGATTGGTCCAATTGGATAGTGAGGGTACTTGATGAATCCGATTTGAGGTAAGTTGATGCCGTTGACATCGACGTTTGCCGGAAGTTCATCGTCAGTCAAGTTCATTCCGAAGAGATAAGTCGCCAGCAGCAGGAACTCCGCGTAAACCACCAGGAACGGCGACGATCGCAGCATGTTCTTGCGTTGATTCGGAATGATCCAAATGAGGTTGGCCCAGATGAGAAGGATGAAGCCGAGCCATGAGTGATAAATGATACTCCATGCCTGGTGAAAGGGAGCTTGATTATCGACTGGATGTAAAGGGTGAATTTAGTGCTCTCATACCATCATGACAACATTCGTGAAAATGTAGCTGTTCTTGTAGATAAAGGCGCCAATGCTGCTAGCAGCGAGTGCCACTTGTTCACAGAATCCAGCTCCTTCCTGGTCGTCTTCGTCTTCTTCTGTAATAACATCTTTTCCTTTTATTGTTCAACAAAGGATTTCAAAGCCACACAACGTCACACAAGGATAAAGAAAAAGAACAGAAAAAGTTGGATACAAATTAAAATGTCGAGAAAGGAAGTTCGAGGATTGGTTAGTAGAGCGAATAGGTGGAAAGGTCATGGAAAAAATAATTCTTGGAATAAAAAGATGATAATCAGAAAAGTTCTCGGGAGAGAACTTGGCACACACATAGTCGGATAACAAAATTTTTGACAATTCTCGGTCACTTTCAAGTTGAAAGCCCCAACGGTTAATGGAAAACCCTTGACTTTGACCATCCCCTAAGTGTTAACACTTAACTCCAGCTAAATGCCATGTGGTGCCAGAGTGTCTACTCAATATCATGCAATTATCTATGCACGGAATCGTTTACGACCGATAAATTTCATGCAAACGTTAAGAACTTCTTCGAACGTACCGATATAGTTCATCGGAATTGTGTCACCATCCTTGCTGTCCTTGCCGGATGACGTTGCGTCGGGCTTTGAATCAGCGACTTTTCTTGTGCCGCTTCGCATGAGCTGGGAATGATTCAGCAAAAGTTATCTTATTATCGGAAATGAAGACGTTGAGCCTGCTTTGATAAGATTTTGAATCGTTTAGTATCAAAATGCTTACAAAATCTTATCAAAGCACTGTGTTTCATCAAATTTATAATCAAATCAAAGTAGAAATAAACGATAAGAGTCATTGGACAATTCCAAACCAATTTTGATTGATGATGATCTAATTAAATTAATCCGGCGCTTATCGAAAAAGCTTTTCATGTCAAGTTCAGTGAGTGAGAGGAGCACACTGAGTTAATCAAAAACGATCGTTTGGTCAGTTGCGCACACGGAATGAGAGAAAAATTCGTTAATACATACAGGCGTTCGTTCGTTAGGTTCGGTTTCACGCGTCAGATCTGCACAAACGGTACGAACACATCCCTAAAATAACAGTTTGAAAGAATAATGAAAAATGCCAAAAAGTGCCAAAGTAGAAAACATTAAAAGCGATTTACATAAATTTACGGGAGAAATGAAGTACAGTGAAAGGATAAGTTAAGGAAAAAACACAAAAAGCGAGTTAGTAAGCATTAATCAAGTCATAAGAATTCATCGATTGACGAATCAACTCCCGCGACCGCAGTTGAGCGGAAGTTTATTGATCCGCCAACCCAAACAACAATGCGAAATGCCAAAAATGAAGAAATAAAAAGAAGAATCGAAAACAAAGGAAAAAACTGCGAAAACAGCTTTCTTTAAAGATATGTTCGTTGGCAACGAAATTTCGTGAATTTTTTGAGTGCCAGTTCGAAATTTTTTGGCCTAGTATGCAAAAATGCGTTAAAAAGAACCTTTTTACTGTGCTGAACTTGAAAAGTGTCGATTAGTCTGTGTCGGGCTTGTCTAAGCACATTTCACCTTCATTATTCACTTGTTGTCTTGAACTTAGAAGGCGTCTGTTGAACATTTTCCAATTAAACAGAACGGAAGTCGTGTCAACCGGCAGGACTTTTCCTGGTTTTTATAGACAATCAACCCCAATTTTATTAACAATCAACCCCAAAATGATAAATATTAATAATCAACCAATGAAGTCGATCGGAACCCCATCGACCCAACAGCAGGCTTCTTACTTGAGTCCTTATCTTAACTCTTCTGGCTGCGCCCTTCCACTTGTCACTCGTCACGAATGTCTTGCGCAAAATGTTCTTGCGATGCATTCGGAACGAGACTTGACGCTGAACGTTTTGTCTGGTGCCACTCTCGAGCTGCGAGAATGGACCGCCAGTAGGTGTTTTTGATTCTTCGGGCTTTTGAATTTGATCCAAATTTAAATTGTTTTGTGATTCCATTAAATTTCGATTCCATGTTTAGCGACAATTTTGTATTGCAAGCGATAACGAGATATGAGAGAATTTTTGGTTTCAATAATTTTGACAATTGGATTAGTTATGTACACAGCAATACAATTACTGGGGGAACCGTCTGGTCTACATTCACCACCTGGTGCGCGAGCAGTGGTCGTGAAAATTACCTTTGGCCCGAGCAGCACCTTCGACGTGAGTGCCACGACGAAGTAGCAGATGATCAGTGCGATGGGATTCAAGTAGTGGTCCAAGTCGAGCTTGTCGTTGAACTCGAGTACTCTGATGTCTGAGCTGTTGCCCTCGCATGATGATGTGTAAATGTCGGCGAATCCCATGATCCTTTTTGAAATAAGCCAACATGAAAGCGTTAGTTCACACAAAGGACGATAAATCTTCGTCGGTCACTAACCTTGGGATGGTCGTGTTGGGTTCCAAGAATTCCTGCGGCCAAGGATTTTGATATGTGAGAAAAGCTGTGATATGTCCTACGAGGAACACTAGCGTGATTCGCAGAACAACCCCGAAAGCTCTGAAATGGCGACAAGAGAAATGGCTTCAGCATGACATTGCGCGTGGGACATGAAAGTTAATTTTCGCACCTTTCGAGCTCTTTGTTGCAGCCCCACCAGGTGGCCGCGCCCAGAAACACGATGTAGTAAACGACACTCGGAATGGACGGTTGGAGAGCGCCAGTGGCACAGAGCGCTAACAATGACAGAACCTTCCCAGCGCCAACCAGGAGCTTCCACTTTTCGGGACTGATTTCGTTTTCTATGTCGGGAGGAGGGTTCTGATTGCCGTCCTCGACTGTGTCAGCTTCGACGACTGTCCCCGCGGCACGCTTGAGGACGATGAACACAATGATGGAACCAAAGAAAGACATCACTTCCGGCGCTATCCATTGCGTAATTGACAGCGCGTCAAGATCGTCCAGTCTAACGAGGCCTACATGCCGCAGAAGCGTCTCTAGGAACTCGCAGTGCACGACAAATTCATTGCCAAGCACCGTTAAAAGAACTTGAAAAGCGATTTGGGCAAGGCAAAGTACGGTGCTGACGAATATGAGAAGCTTCAAAAAATATCCCGTGTGGCCTGTGTGCGAAAAGAAGTAATTTTCGTGTAAACATTCAATTAGCGGCTGGTCTCTCACCTCTTATTGTACGCTCTGACGCTGTGGGAACGAAGGGCAGATAAAACAGGAACAAAAGATATGGCAACGACAGTCCAACTGGCCGCAAAAGACAACCTGAAGCCGAGGAAGGAAGAGAAAAGAAAGCGGAAATTCATTAAACCAAGTCGAACGTGATGATAGGCAATCACACGTCGAATCGTTCTTCCATCCGCTGTGACTCCATCGCTTTCCTTACAACCCGCGCTAACCGTATGTCTTCAAGCAGAACTTCTTTTTATCCATCAAAGCGTGGAGCTTTTATTTTTATTGCCCAGTCGTGACCTAATTTTTCCTTGCACCGCAAACATTCACACAAAGACGGGGGAGTGGGTGGAGTGATGGGCACGATAAGGGGTGGAAGTTGTGAATGATCATATTATGACAAATAAAAATCGCATTAGGAAGCAATGTCGGAGCAGAAATCGTGCTTCTTGTTATTTTCGTCGCGTTGGCTAAGCAGGAGATTGTTGGGGTGGGCTGGATGGACATTGTATAGCGTGACGGTTTGAAAAGCGACGATTCTCAGCTGGTTCATTTGAAATATTTACGCAGCATAACTTATCTTCCACTTTTCAGAAACCATAAAAATAACAAGAGTTTTTAGGCAGTTTCAACTTCAAAAAGTTTCATTCCCCAATAAACTATATTTTTACGACTCCACCTTTTTAACCCGTCAATCCACTTGATTCCGGTCAGCGAAATGGGACCGCAGCGGTGACACTTAACTTTTAATTTGATTAGCATGCATCATCCATTTATGAAATTACAAACATCCTAGTTGATCGAATGTGTAATCAACATAAAAGGAGGCGTCTGATTACAATCGTGCACATGACATCATCAAATAGTCATGCCGTGAATGAGACAACAAACCACGAGTTAAATACTTTTCCTGGGTATCGCATTTCGACCAGCAAGGTGTATCATCAACTAAATATTCATGATTACAAGCGCGATTCATTTAACGCCATTTTAATTAATTAACCAGATGGGAAATGTCCGATTCAATTGTTCCATGTAAAAGCAAATAATTTCTCGCGTTTGATTTTCCGATGAAGAAACAACTCCTGACAGCCGACCGCGGGCTGAAAGCGGCAGCGGAAAATAAGAAGAACAAACATTCAATCAAAGGCAGCGAAAAGCGAATCAAAAATTCGCGAAAAAACTTTTGCTTTCATTCATGAAACTCGTGCTTTTACGTTTACGCGGAGAATCTCCGAGTCATCCACGCATGTAGCCGCGTGTGTCGTGTTTATTAGCCGTTTGTATCCATGCCGTCGTATTTCATTTTGTCACCCGCGACTATCCCAACTTTCCATCCACGTAAATAGGGCAAGGGCTTCATGATCGTGACACATAAAAAGGGAAAATTTCAGGCCACGCGGCACACAGTGAGTGCAAACTCCTCTGAAATGTTCGTTAAAAGCTCCATCACATAATTGGATAGTGATGAGAACTTATGAATATTTGATTATGTGAATTTTGGCTTCTTTGTAAGGTGGGACTCAACGACTTTTGAAAAACGTGACAGAGTTTCGCTCCATTCTAGTCGCAGAGTTCGATTGTCGGAGGTATTTTTACAGGTGGCGAATCAAATTCCAATAATTCGAGTTTTTAGTGAATGACAATGACGATTCTTTGGAAGTCGCGGTCATTAGCTTAATGGAAATTGGGGGAAGATTAATGAACATTTGGTGATTCTTTCAAAGTCATTTGGTGGTTCTGTTGGAGTGATTCATCAATGGATGTAAAATATTTATGTCGTAATATCCACGAACAGTCTAAAGTCACTAGTAAACAACTCCCAAGTCGTATCGTTCGTCTGGCAACTTTCAATCTCCATAAAAAAATCTTTTCTAATCACATACAGGGCCTTTCATACGATAGTGGGGCCCGGGCCAAAAATTTATACGGGCCCTTTGATACTAAAACAAAGAAATCTTTCGAATTATGAAACTTTTATTCTGACTATTTTTATTGTTTTGTGAGAAACGCTCCGAAGTTTCAAAATTTCAATTCGAAAAAAGTTTCAACAGTTTAGGTGAATTATTTTAAAAAAAAAACGTAAAGCTTGGGGGCCCCTTTAACCCCGGGTCATTGGCCCCTCTGGACCCCCTCTGTCACGGCCTGCTTACATAGCAAGCACACTTTTGGCAATGACCTCAAAACCCTACTCTGTTCTCCCCTTACCTATCACTTCAGTGAAATTGCTTTTCTGTTCGACATTTTTAGCTTTAAGTTTTACATTGTTTACTATTAGGCTTACATTGAAGCGCTCCCATTTTCGTTTCGAACTTTGCCGGAGCGCAAAATAACAAATCAGAGCGGGAAAATGTAAACACGGCGAACGTGGAAACGTCCGGCTGAGGTAAACGACACGGAATATGCAATGAAAATTATCAAAATGTTCGGAGAAACACGGATTTGAATATTTTTGACATAACTTCGGTTGCTACTTTTATATCAAGCTACATCGAATCAAGTTTTCGGGAAGAGACTTTTACGTTATTCTAATCTTTTGATGAGAGTCGCAGTCCATTAAAACTCTCGAGAACCGGTTCCAATCAGATAAACGTCAACCATCGTGCTGAGAACAAGCAGATTTATTTTTAATGCCCAGAAACATCCATTTTTCATTCTTGGCCTTTAAACGTTGCAAAAAATCATTCAAGGCGGATTATAATGTGACTAATTAGCCCGGCGTCTTAGCCATCCCACGAAACAATTAGCGCGTGTATGTCTAAGAACCGAAGTGAATCAGATAATCCCCGAAAATTAAATATTTTCTGTGTAGAAATGACCGTTTGACTCACACACGACGTTCTCATTTATTTTTCACGCTAATTCTCATCTCGAGCCAGTTTACTTCGACTGCAAACAAAGTGATGATGATGATGAAAAGGTTCAATAAAACGAAGAATTCATTAGCGACTTGCTTATTTGTGACGACATGTTTCTCGCAAGGTCGAGCCTCACGTAATAATTCGAAGAAATCTTGAGAATTTGCAGTGACAAAGATGCTAATTGGGACGAATGGAATTGCAGTTTTTTTGTGAAATTTAGACGATTTGCGGGAGTGATTCAACAATAAAGTGAAGTGGACAATGGATTTTGTTGTCCAGACGTCTCAAGTTTGCAAGAGAACATTAAATTCTTTGGTTTTATTCAATGAGTCTCCTCAAAGCTATGATGAAAATAACATTTTCGATCCATTTTGCCTCTTACAAAGCGACAGTTGTGTAAAGTTTACAATCAACGGCATTGCAACTGCATTTGTTCAGCCAATTCCACTGCAAATGCATTGCGATGAGCCCATCAACGTGCACATTCTTGTGATTACAATCGGAATCCTAACGCAATCGATCACAATAACTCAACCAATTCATGAAGCGTGGTTTTAATTCTTTCAACTGGCTATTAACTCCGCAGCGTGAAGAGCAAAGGTCAGGGAACTTGTCATCAATCGAGTTGCTTTGTGCGGTGTTCGTCACAGAATTCCCGTCGTGTAATACGCGAGTGTTTTTCTTTTTCTCAGCCGGCGAATCAAGTCTCAGGCATGCAGCATGAAGGCACATCGGAATCCCGTGCAGTTTTGCGTGCAGATGCCGGCTTGTATCATCTGCATAAATTAAATGCATTCGCTTTCACTTTCGGTGAATCATCATCAAAGTCTCGAGACTCGTTTTCAATCGATTTCGTTGAATAAAAAACTCATTTACGCCGACTTTTGAGCATTTTATTTTTGAAAATGAGCTCAAAAGTGAAAACACATCGGAAACAAAGGAAAAGTTGGCCATCGCATGTGTCCGCTTTTGGCAGCATTCACGCAATTATTCAAATGAAGTTTTCTAGCCTCAACGCCGTTCGTTGCCAGCCGAAAAAAGTTTTCCGTTTTAATTAAACTAATTGAAAAAATCTTTCGCGACTGTCATCGGCCGACGTTGCAAATCTGAAGCTGCTTTATGCCGCTTTGTTTGATCAGTCTCGTCATCGTGTCTATAGTTGACCGCTTCATTAACACCGCACCGGACGTAGTATTGGAATGAGAAGCGGCGCAGAACGTGACGTAAAAATTATCACACAAAAGGTTCAAGGTCGTTCCGAGCAAGTTTCGAAGTTTTTTTGTTGGAAACATAACTTTTTTCGTTTATGAAGTCTGCTTGAAGACACGATTTCTCATGAAGTGCTGTTAACTGCGCCGAAAACTCCAAAAAATTCGAGTAGCATACTTACATGTGCTGAGCAGAACCGAGAGAATCAGGCGTTGAACAATCAAACACACGACATAATTCGCCATTTGATCAACTGCAAAGAGACAATAAAGTTGAGTAATTGATTGAACGGCGATGATTAATTGTGTCAACAATGCCGCTACGACTATCGCAAGTCAAATCGGCTGAAGCCACAATAGTGCTACGTGAATTGATATGTGAAGACACCAAGCGAACGTTCTCTCTCGTAAGTGAACATGTTGAGGGACGACCTTAAACAATTTAAATATTTGAAATTCCGGAACAAGTTCTGCATTAAAATTTACACGTAATTAAACTGGCGAGCGTCGAACGAACGAAATCGATCAAACAAAGTTCAGAATCCCGTGGTATCGATTGACTTGCTCTGCCAAATAACTTCTTCGAGCACTTTCAAGTTCAGTTCCAGCCGTTCATAAAAAGTTCATAAAAAAGTCAAAGTGTAATTCGATATGTGAAGGCAACCACAAAAAGTTCTTCGCGTGTGTGAAGTTTTAGTCAAAGCACAACAAAATAACGAAATAATAGCTTTAAAAAGAAGACAGCCATGCTCGAGCTGATAACGTAAACAGACAAATTAATCATCAAACAACTCGAATTAAGTTTTTTTCTGATAAGCACTTTCAGCGAGCCATGTCGAAGCTAGTTTATTTTGAGGATGTTTAGATTTGCAGCTTGTTGTTCTGGGGCTTGAACAGGTTTGCAACTTCTCCAATTTGACTTGGCGGGAGATCCTGTTCTTAGGAAGGTGATCCACAAGATTGCAGTGCCAATACATTTAGTTTGACAGAATTCAAATGTAAGAATGTCAAATATGTTTTCGGGTTCAATTGAAAGTCGCCGGAATTGAGTTTGCGAAAAAAAAATGCTGGAAGTTTTTAAGCGTCAACATTCGGTTGTTTTTAGGGGTGTGTTTAAGCCTGTCACTGATAAAGTCAGCATTTTGAGCTAGCAATTTATTTCCGGTGTTTTCAAGACGTTCTAATGAGAAAACTGTGACTAAATTCATGAACATCCCTCACTCAACCGCTTATTACACATTATCTTCCCACAATTAGTCATCCCAAGCGTCGTCTGTCTCATCATAGTTGTAAATTTCATCGTAATTACAAATTCTACCGTAATTATAACATTCATAACCAGAAAATGTGCAAAATATGTCCTTCAACCCCTTTCCAGAAGCAACCACAAGCCACACGACTGTGCAATGCAAAGTCTACGCAAACAAAACTGAGAAAGCATAAAAATTGCTTCTTCAAAACAATTTTCAACCCGAAATATTCAAATTTCGTGAATTTAAATAAAGCGTGAAGATATTCCGAGTCAATTAATAGCAAAACGAAAAACAGATGCGTTTTCGGTCCGGTCTCCATGCGAAACAAAACAAGATTTTGGAGAAAAAACTAGAACGCGAAGAACTTGACACTGCAATTATTATTAGGCCCGATGAGAAGGCGAGTTTGCAGTCGCGCTGTGATAAGAAAACACAAGCAAACGGCTGACGAGCGAGTTCGTGGCACTTTTAGGGAGTGACCGTCACGCGAGCGGCCGATTCATTGAGAAAAAGTCGAGAATTTGTAGCTTCTGAGTCGCTTTCAGTTTCATTTCACTGGAAGTTAGTCACTTCTGTTAAATCGACGCATTCAATCACTTGGCAGAGTTCCAAAGCTTCTTGATTGGTTGTTGAATCTCGACGTTAATCATTCACTTGTTAATTTTATGGCGCAACTTCCTTTGTTAATGACAGTCTAAGAGCCGAATGAATTAGCATTTTATTGCTGAAGCCTCAAAAAGATCGATCTTCGTAGTAAATCATCTTCTGGATGGTAAAATCAGCGCGTGCCAGGTATGCCGACTTATCGCGAAGCTTAGAATATCGAGTTCGATTGAATATCAAGGCCGGCATGACTTTAAACATCGGACATTTGCATTCTTAATACCAATTAAAGGATAAAGGGGCATGGAAACTCGTTGATTCTGTTTCAAAAATGTGATCATGACCAAATTGCTTGACTTTGACCGAAGAGTAGAATTAACAAGAAACCAGAGCTTTAAGTCATGCTCAAGCTTGAAAATCCTAGTTTTCCGAACCACCCGCGCTAAATCCTGCCGATGCATCACGTTGCACCGTCAGCTTGCGAGTCTTTCCTGTCCCAGAACACATGCCTGCTGTATGCATTGAAAGAAGAACTTGAAAACCATCAGAAAAATTGATTTTCACTTCACGCCAAATTGACAGCCCGATCACAATCAGTCCGAACACAAACCGAGTGTTTGGAGGATTTGTAAAAGGAATAGAAATTGAAAGCCTACATTTCGAAAGCAATTGGTGATGCAATCAATAAAACGCGAGAAATATTTAAAACTCTCGCGTTGTTCGGCTTGTGCGAGCTGGCGTTATTTTTATGACTTTTTAGGTACAAAATGAGTCACTGGCGTTGCGCGATCGTGTCAGCGAGCGATACTCGACGAAATGTGACTGATAAGAACGCCGACATCACCTTCAACCTGCCCTCTTTCACTCGCAGCGGCTCGAATCGGCCGGTTTAATTATAGAAATCTTGAAAACATCTTCAACTTACGCTTACAATTCCTCGTTCCTTAATCCAACTCAAATTCCGATGGTCGCGGCGACGCAATTTCTATTCCAATTTTTGCAGTAATCCAAATGCATTGATGGTTCGCTGCTTCGGTTACCGCAATTCGCGTAAACAAAGCACTTAAACTTAATTACTTATCTTCACTTTTTTACGATTGATTGCATTCTTAAATTTAACTTAAATATTTCTTTCTTCGATTTCTCGGCTTAATCACTCGGGAACGTTTGTCATGTTCCGACTCCACTGACACTGATTAGCACAGTCCGCTAAGTGAGATGCAATTCTGTGCAATTTCCAAAGGATGATGTCACTAAGATACCGGAATGAAACTAAAACACGTCTTGACTCAACGCTGTCTAGAAAAACAATGAAAATCTCAGATGTTAACGAGTTGGGAAAGAGTTGGAAGCGATAATTGGAAAACAGCTTTCCAGCAGCTGTTGTGTGGTTCAAATTTCAAAAAAACCGTTAAAAGTTAGTTCAATCGAGAAAGTGATCGTGGAATGTATTGTGTAACTCGAATAAAGAAAGAAAACAAAAGTCAAGCTGAATTTTATTGACCGATTTAACTGAGGTTTGCAGATGTAAAGAAAACATTAGATTTTCAGACTTAAAATTTGTCACTTGATTAATCAGCAAAATATCCAAGAACAACATCTTTATTTTTCCGATTGCATTCGACGCAGTTGAAACTGACCTCGTCACGTGTTTTTAAATATTTTCCTACTTCATGTTCTTGAGTTCACGATTATTTTTTGTCCACCCAACGCACCTTGATTGTTCGTGCGGGAACAAAAGTGAATGCAGAAATGCAGCGCGCGGTCAAGTTTACAGCTTCATATCCATTTCAAGTGCACTTCGCGCCGTGAAACTGGTTCAATTCTGCAAATAAAGTTGAAATATTTAAAACACAATTGGATCGCGATCACCCTGGATTGAAACACCGATTTGTTATCGACGGAGAGTGAAAGGCACGCCACCACCGAGTGCAGAGTATAAAAAGTCTTGCTCACAGGATTTTCATTATCAGTTCTCCATTGCCTCATCTCCAGTTCACATCGCAATCTCAGAATCATCCGAAATGGCAGCTAAACTCGTCGTCTTCCTTGGACTCGTCGCCCTCTCACAGGCCGGTCTCTTGGCTCCAGCTTACTACTCAGCTCCAGCCCA
>JPYR01001068.1:0-16196 GCA_000775305.1 Belgica antarctica
TGCAACTTATGCTTCTGATACCTTCACTGACACTGAATCTCTCGAAGTAAAAAAACTTTTGTCGTGAACAAGAACGCTCAATGTTTTCACTCGAACAATCAAAATCAAACAAACGCGGAATATTATAAATTTGCTTAACTTATATACACCGCGCTCAGTACACACACAACAGCGCAATGATTTGCGGCTCAAACTAAAATTGAATGAAAATAAAGCTGTTGAGCATGTGAGAGAGAGAGAGAGAGAAATGTTTATCGAATATTGTGATTTGTTGGAACTTTGAAGCAATTCTTTACACTCAGCGCCTTGTGCATACGAATAGTATTGACCGAACGTTATTATTTTGGTTTTCCACACTCGCGAAATTCGTCTTTTCAAAGATCACACGCTGAAGTTATTTTTGGCCTAAAAGTTGTAAGAGTAAGAGTTAAACTAAGTTATACTTACAGCCAACTTTATGAAATTTGGTATATTCAGTGAGAAATTTACTTTGAAATTTACAGACAACTTTGATTAGCTGTAGATAGATGCATCAAGTCTTAGAAACTTTCGTCCCGTTATCGTTCAATATTTCAAGACTCTTGAACAAGAAAACAGAATGCCTAAGTATAATAAAAATAACTCAAAAATTCTCTCACTTTCTCCCGGAATGAGATTCAGTTCAGACTTGTCCTTAACATATCATTCAGTCATTTTGTGCGGTCACAAGTGTGATTTATGATGTTTGGTAAAAACTCTTTCCATGTAACCGTTAAAAACCTTCGCAAAAATTCTCAAAGATTTTTGCACTTTGGGCTACCAAGATCAAAAAAGCCGACCCGTCTCAAAAATTTTGTTTCGATTCTCGTCACGTGTGATCTTTGAAAAGACGAATTTCGCGAGTGTGGAAAACCAAAATAAAAACACATGCCGTCTATGGGAGAAGACAATCACATGCTCATACTTCTTTTTCTTGTCATCGGGAAAAAATATCCATGGCATTTTTTACGGCCTTGTAGCTAAAGATAGTTTTCTGTGATTTTTAAAGTCATTTGTCTTTTTAAGCACATAGATGCAATTTTTTTGCTTCCTTGGTCGCTTATGAAGTTTTTCACACTCAGATCAAGACAGGTTTTGTGAACACCATTTCGGGATGCATTTTATTTCTCGTTTCTGAATATTCAGCTATTTAGATTCCATCTCCGTGACAGATAGCTTTGACTGCTCAAGCCTTTACCAAAATCTTTATCCATTGGGTGCATGAAAGTAAACAAAAAATAAATAACGAGCTTAAGAGATTTGAAAACTTAAAAACTTCCGCGAAGCTTTCAAAAGCTTTTTTGTGTTTGTACGAGCCATCTGAATTTCTTAGCAAAATGGTTCATCATCATAACTCAATATCGTTGGTTGCCAGGAACTCATGTTTCTTCCTTTCAACACCAATTTAGCGATGATATTTTGTGTTTCATCTCGCCCTTATTGTATTATCACTTCATCACTTGAGCCAGTTTTACAAGAAATTCAATTTAACCAGTTTCTGTTGCTTTGCAGATGGGTCTCACAACTTATTTAAAAAAAAAGTTCTATTAAAACTATGGCGGAGAATGTGACAAAAAAGTTAAATTCACAAAGCCTTCATTTCGAGAATGAATTCAACAACCTTATATTTCAATTTCATACTCGGAACGCATGAGTATTCCCTCCGCCGTGAGACCTCATGTGTTCGCTCTGGTCTTTGTCGAAGCAGAACTCTTTCGTGCAAACCCAGTGCAAACTAAGGTATAAAAAAAAGAATAAGAGTGGAAAGTTTGAATGGTGCCAAGCTTGAAAAGTTCAAAATTGAATACTAATTGCAATTATATTTGCAAGATTATCAAAAAGCCTGATTCGCAAGCTTACGTTTTGATAAACCCTAGAAAAGATTATAAATTTAAATCGAAGTTGAAAGTCTTTCAGTTTTTGTTATTACCGAACCAATCAAAATTCGTCGCCAGATTTGCAGGCGGAGTTTGATGTTGAAACATTATTTGATGTTCAATGTTTCCATTTTCAACTCATGCCCAGTTCTTACGAGTCTCAGTTCTGCAAGTCAAAACATTAACAAAGTTCATCACAAGGACGAAACTTGATTGATTAAGAAGTCGATAAATTTATTCATGAGCGTCCGCCCTCGAAAGTTTCTCAATCTTCTGTTTGTTAACAAAAAACTGTTTCTTGAGAAATGTGTTTGTGGTTGAATATCATTTAATTAGTTTTTAATGAGGCCGATAATGAAAGGGAAAGGAAGGATACAAATAACAAACTAATCTCTCGGTTCACATTTGAGTCACAAAAGAACTTTAAGGGTATTGAGTTACAGGGATGAAATTATTTTGATATCTTTTTATCTCGCAGTTTGATGCCTAATTTGTCTAATTTGTACAATTAATTTGAACAACTGGGTCTTGACGTTCTTTGGTCTTGTTCGTGATGCCTTCGAATTAAAACATCAACGACTTTGGGATTGCTACTGTTCAAAAGAATGCAAAGATGATTAAATGCCATTTTAATTGTGCAACACTCGGAAACAATCAAGGACACTCTTGCCACTTTAGATTTTGTAATGTTGTTGTTCTTTGATATTGATGCTTGAAAAAGTCCCTAGAAGTTTTCTTCTCCTTTCATCTATTCTTCAGGTTTTGGCTAATAATGAATTTAACAGTGTGAAGAAGACTGTTAAATTCAGTGTTAACAGTTAACAGAGTGTATACGCCAATATCAGTTGAATTTCAATAATTTGTTTTAAAATGATAAATTTCTATTTCTTGACTTCCGTTTTTGTCTCATGTACCAAACGAAATCTCAACAAACATTTTATTTCTTTCTGTGAAATCTTTTTGTTTCATTCTCGCTTTCAATTTCAACGATCCTTCAACTCGCATTATTCTGCCGTTTCCAGCGCATTTAATGTGTTTTTGTTCTTCAAAACAAAAGGAAATAAGATTCATATTTCTTTTTCATTCAACTAAAGAATTTCTTCGATGTTTCTTCAATAAAATAGCAAAACTGTATAATTCCAAGACCTCACGCTACCAATTGAAATTATTTCAAGCATGAACAAACCTCAATTTGAAACCCATTTGATGGACTTTTCAATGAGATTTTCACTTCTTATTCAGCTTGAAGAGCGGATTCATAACAATTTCAGATGGTTTTTCGTTTTAAAATGAAGAAACAAAAGCAGTAAACATTTTAATTTTTTCTTCATTTGTTTGATTTTGAATTTCGTATGAGTTGATGCGTAGCTCGGTAGGTGAAGATCGACTTGAGGGGGAATGGAATGTCAATGTGATACTGGATACACTTCAACGATTTTCGGCGATATTGTGTTGCGACAGCCTGTTTGATGTTGTCGAAACAAATTTAATTGAATTCGAGTTTGTCTGTCAGTGACAATTTCTTATTGGAAACTTTTATCTCTGACACTTCATAATCTTAGATGTTTCCTCGCAAAGAACGGATTTATTCATTTGACCTTTTAAACTGAGGAAAGTTTATAGGAAAGTTAGAACTAAATTATCAGGATATTTAAATCCACAACACGTGCCTGAATGTTTATAAAATTTGTCATTGTGGCCAAATAGTTTTGCGGTGAACAAGCACACTCTCTAGGATCAACGTCAAATAAAAACATGTTTCATACTAAACTCTGACAATTTTCCGCTTCACCCCTTTGAGATTTTCATTCACTCGCACCCACAACCGTCGAAGAATTCATAAAGTTAATTAATTCAAGGATCTAATCCAAATTAAATTAAATTCTTCGATGACAAATGAAAACTCCAATCGAGAATTGTCGATTTGAAATTCTAACGATTCAAAAAAGTGTTGAAAAGTGTCACCCGCAGATACTTTGAGTTAATCCTACAATAAAATTACGTTTTCCGAGCCGAGGGTTGATTTTATTAACATTTTGATTATCTACGAGACTTACTTGTGTATCAATAACAAGCCGGAAAATACTACAATGTCTGTTGGAACCAGGAACAACTTTAAACTAGAAGTGTTTGCTTTTTTAAAAAAGTTCTGTTCAGAAATCCATAATTAGGGAATTTGAAACTTAGGAGTAAAAAAAAACTTCTAAAACGCTGAGATGTTCATGGTTCCTTACGAATTAAAACTTCAAATTAAATGAATCCAACCAAATTTCATTCGTAAATTCCCATAACTTCGAGTGGCTTCATTTGTTGTGATCCCTTTTCCAAATGAAATTGTGGGTTGAATGATGGGATTAAAAATTGTATTTTATTGTGAAAGATATTCCACATTATTAAACGCTCGTAGCTTCGGGGATATTTTTAATAACACAATTAATATTATTTTGATCTCGAAAACGATTTCATTGCAAGACTGGGATAACAATGAAGCATTTTGCAGTATTGTTTTGTAAAAAAAAACTCTGACGGCTGATCGAGCAGAGCGTTGCTGTCACCATGACGTTTGAGTCTAGGACAAAAACGGAATACTTTGCAAACAATGGTTTCGCATGTATGCAAATTAATTTCATATTCCTATTTATGAACAATATACATGCGCAACCTCATGCTGACAATCAACGACGGGTTCTATTTAAACTTTATATGTACACAGGGGTTTGGTATGAAAAACTTTGAAACACTTATCACGAAACGGTTAACTTGGTAACAAACCTGCTAAGCTTAATATCACTAAAAAAGAATAACTTTAGTGAGAGCTATATAAATTGAGGCAATGAATCAATGAAATGATGCATGGAAAAAGACAAGAAGAATAAAATCAGCAGCATCTGTTTTTGAAATTTTCATTTTCTTTTGAAACAAAATTTCTTTTGATTAAGGCAAGTTGACGATTTCAATGACAACGTACCAAGCGACGCGTGGAATTGTTTCTGTTTCAAGGAAAAAAAAAAGTTTTCATCTGTTCTTAATCTTTGAATTTTCTTTTTTAATTCAATTTCGATTGTTAGTGTGATGATGAAGGTCGCCAGAAAAACAAAATCTCGGATATCAAAGGAATTGCGATTTATTTCAAATTAAATCGTTTTTGCAAACCCTTTTAAGAAGCACAAAAAGCGTTCCTGCCTTCAAGCGTCGTTAAAAATGTTCGATGATTTCTTTTGGCGATTTCCATAAGAAAAGAATAAAAAACAGACACTAAAAACAGTCATTGCACAAAACTTTCAAAAATAAAAGATAAAATTGATAAAAAAAAGAAGATGATTTGAACTCGATTGCAATTGACATTTATTTATTGTGTTCACAAGATAGCACAACTTTTTCCTTGTTTGTGCGAGTAATGTGGGTGAAAAAATATGTAAACTGACCAACAAATCATTTTTCTTCAACAGTTCTTGAAAGGATTCACTCTCGATGAAAATACAAGCGAAATTGAAAATAATTTTTATGAATCAGTAAAAATGTAAATTCGATATCCCTCGAAAATATCTGCTTTTAACGAGTCGTGAACAAGCAGGAAATCAACTCTTTACATTTGCTTATAATCAAACATTTTTCGTATCAGTAACTATCTTTTTTTATTATCATGAGAAATTCCGTTGTAGAACGTAGCTCAAAATTTCTCATGACATCAGCAATGTTAACAAAAACAGCATTATGAAGGTGAAATCGATACATTTGCCAACGAGAAAAAACATATTCCACGAGTAACATCTCGATCAATTTAGATGTTCAGTGATGCGCAAACCCAAAATTAATTTACCAGAAGAATGGAAAAATGCCACAAGTGTTGTTTCTGACGATTCTATTCTAGAGGTTTTCTGAAAACAGAGTTAAATCTGAAAGGTTTTTTCTTTCTTTTCATTCAACAATTGTTTGTTTTCACAAGAAAGGTTTGCTCTTGAAATCTATCTTGTCTTCTGAGCTTGAAAGCCACCCACTCAATTATCGTTCATCAAAGTTTTCTACAATTCTCAACCTAGCACCTGAACGGAAGCTTCAGCCAAAGGAAGGAATTTAGTTTCGATGAAACAAGCTTTGTCCGTCCTTTCACTCTTTGAAAACAAGTTTTACGAAATAAAAATCCTCTCATTGTTGGCACACAAGCAGAGACTCATTGTGACTGTGGCTAGGACAAGTTATGCCATGAAACGTCAAAGGTTGTTTGATGCAATGTGCGCAGAAGCTTTGTTTTTTTAGTGAATGACAATGAGAAAACAATTTTTCTGGAGGGTGGTTGGCAGAAGCAATTTTAACTGTTTATTTCTCTTTAGTGCTGTTAATTACTGTGACAAATTAATGTCGCAAATGAAAGGGCGTTGCCTTTTTGCATAAAATTTGTGTTCAATAAAATTTCATGAGAATGATTGTTAAGTATCGATTTATTTTTTTTATTGACTTGAAATTTCAAAGATTCTTCCGAACCCCAATAATGCGACATGGACTGCTTGAAACTAAATATCCATTTACTTTATTGACATTTCATAAATGTTATACAACTCGAGACTTATGGATTTCCAAATCACCTTTATAAAACAACGAAGAAGTCAAACTTTGTAGCCAAAAGAAGTTGGAAACTTGAAATTTCTTGAATGTCATTCGTTTGTTTTCTCAAGCAACTCGCTTTGGTTTGAAGATTTCGAAAATGTTTCATTTTAATTGTTAAGTAAACACGGCGACGTTGTTAACCTAGCAGGTTGCTTAAAAGTTTTGAAGAGTGTTTGTCAAAGACCGATTCATTTAACTATAAATTTTAAGCAAAGCAATAAAATTTCAAATTAAACTTCAAGCTGCTGCTTTTTGAATAGTTCCCCTATTCATCAAATAATGGTTTGAGAAATAAAAAATGGTTAACAAATTGTTCAATTATGCTGTTCGCATCGAAAAATATTAAAAGCGCGGCATGAGATCATACACAATGCAAACAGCAATTGATTCGATCACAAGATGATTCCATTCAAATTTGATCACGATGTGAAACTAAATATTTTCCCAACCCTTTCATCGACCATGTTCGAGCAGTGTGAGTCATATCAGGGTCTCAACATCGCTTGGTTGTCCGCCATTGTGTATTTCATTGCTTGTTTATTTATTTAAAAGTATACGCGGATATTTTGAATAGAATTGCAAACCTTCATTCTTTAAAAACTTTAAGCCTCCAAAATATTTACTTCTGAATGAACCCCTGTTGGCAAGTATTTGGTATGTTAATTGTATGACGTTATTGAGCATAATCTCTGACACGCGGCAAATTTGCAACTAAATATTTATCACTTTTGCTTAAAAGTACATTTTTGGCTCAAACACACTATTCAGGATCAGCGTCAAGTAAAAACAAACTTCTTATTTAAACTCTGACAAGTTTTCGCTTCAACCCTTTGAGATTTTAATTCACTCGCACCCACAATCGTCGGAGAATTCATAAAGTTAATTAATTCAAGGAAGTAATCCAAATTAAATTAAATTATTCAATGACAAATGAAAACTCCAATCAAGAACTGTCGATTTGAAATTCTAACAAATCCAAAAGTGTTGAGAAGTGTCACCCACAGATACATTGAGTTAATCCCACAATAAAAATACGTTTTCCGAACCGAGGGTTGATTTTATTAACTTTTTGATTATCTACGAGATTGTATTTGTGTATCAATAACTTCTACTTTCTGATCCTCAAAGGTCAGTTCCTGGAAAGGGTTTCTCTAATGCAAAGTTTCCGAACCACTTATCCACATCGAGTTGAAAGCGTTCGCCAGTTATGAAAAGGCAGGAACTTCTCAAAGATTTCAACTTGGCAAATCATTTATTTTTAATGGGCTGGGCACTCGAGAATTATGAATGGAAAATCGTTCATAATGGTTCGATATATATTTTTACAAACTGTAATTGTATTCCTACTGTTCGCTAGACTGTTATTCCATTGTAAAAATATGCTCAAAAGGTTAAATTGATGCTGAGAGGCGACTTTTAATTCCCTCTCAATGGTTTTGCTTAAAACTTAACGACTGGCATATTATGAGTTTCCATATGCTTTAAAACCACGTTCAACAAGAACAGAATCGATTTTTGCAGTTGAAAATGGTGTCAAAAATATTGGTTAGAAAAATTATTTTGCTGGGATGATTTGGAAACATCGAAACAAGGAAATTAATGTCGAGAAACGTTGAAGAAAGAGACGTCCGTGTTGCGCAAAACAAGCGAGATGGGTGATTTTGAGTGTTTTCAACGGCAAAAGAAATCCAAAACTAATTTATGTTTATAACATTTAACAGTCGGTTGAAAGTCTCATAATGTGGTAATATAAGAAGCAATTTAAAGAGCGTGGAGGGGAATAATAATGAACAACAAGAATCAAATGATGTTTTCACTGTTTCGACTAGTCCTTCGCTCACTCTCGCATTGCTTTTTGGTTGGCTGGATATTATTGTTTAACAATTCTTCTCTTCTTTGTATACATCTTCATGATGGTTTTTTCTGGGTTGGATATTGTTGAAACTCAAAATATCAATTTTGTACAACATTTTAGACTCAGTTTATTTCTGCTACTCGTCGATGGTGGTTGATTTGGAAACAGTTCGTCAGAGTGGTTCAAGAATCTGTTGACTTTGGATAATTTAGAGTTGCAAAAGTGATTAAAATTTAATTGATTTGATTTTGTGTGATAAAAAGAAAACTGAAAAACAATTTGAAAATATTCTTAAATGAAAGTGAAGAACAACGTCATGAGTTTACCAAACAGCGTCGACATGAACAATTTGATGGCACAGCACCCTAATCCACTGCTTGGAATACCGCCAGCATTTTTCCTACGCGCTGCTTCTGAACGATATCAAAGAACACCGAAGTGTGCTCGCTGTCGCAATCATGGAGTTGTACGTTTAAACTTGAAAGTTTTTTTTTCAAATGCCGTCGGAGTTAGAAGTTTTTGTTTTAACGTTATTTTAATAAACTTTTAGGTAAGCGCTTTGAAAGGACATAAGCGCTATTGTAGGTAGGAATAATCTTTGAAATCCTTAAATTCATCTTTTTAGACATTTGAAACAACTTTAGAGTGCTATACTGCTAGCGGGCACCCTTAATGATAAAGCATACCCCACTTTTTTGAAGAAAAACGCAACTTGAATGAAATAAGTTTAAAGGTCTTATGCTTCTCGAGTCAAGAAATGAAGTTGTTTAGATGTGTAGTTCTCTAAAATGGTGGGGTGTGTTTAATCAGTAAGTACCATTATCAGTAAAACATCTATGTTTTTAAACACTTTTCCACTTCCACAAGTGGCAGTTGTCGCTCCTAAATTTCTGCTTGTTCCTTTGACTTCTTAGGAGTTTATATTTGGTTTGATTGAATTTTGCAGGTGGCGCGACTGTTGTTGCGCGAAATGTACTTTGATTGCGGAGCGCCAGCGAGTAATGGCTGCTCAAGTGAGTTTATACAGAACAGCAAGCGTCGTTCAAAATTAGAAATTTCATAGTTTTTGTTCTCAAAGGTCGCGCTGAGACGCCAACAAGCGCAAGAAGAAAATGAAGCGCGAGAGTTGGGCTTGCTGTATCCTTCACCATCAAACATGGGGAACCACGGTCAAAATGATTCACAGAACTCTGGAGGCTACAATTCTGGAATTCCATCGCCACCAAGTGACTCTACGGACCAAACAAGCAACAGAAACTACGCAGGAAGTGAATCAGGTAATACGCGCACCGTTCCCGACTGTGTTGAAGTTGATTGTGTAACTGGTTTGATTTGACACTTTCCTCCGGCAGACGTCGAAATTCAAAAAATACGGCAAGATAAAATCAACCCGGGATATTCGCCCGCACAAAGTGAACATGGAAGTCCTGGTAAGTAAGGGGAAAACCAAGTGGAAAATATTTTAAGATTTTTTCTTGCGTGAAAAATAATTTTTGGTTGAAGGGGTGAAAACGCAAGTGCTTTCCAGAATGAGCAAGGAAAAATTGTTTGTTTTCTTAATTTTCCGTCGTTAAAACGTTTCAAGTGGTAAAAAATTAATGATGCGGGGGAAAAACGTTTTGTTCCTACGTTTTTCCGACTGAAGTGACGGGAAAACGTTTAAAGTGCAATTAGTCGTGTTGATTTTACACGCAAGCATTATTAGGTTGGGTTTTTGAAGAACGTTTAAGGTGCATGAAGGTTTTGATCTTTGTCTGATCCCATAATGACAACTTCTGTATAAATATTTGCCCGAGATTTTATCTCAAAATGTTTTCAGATTTCAATGAACCTTCTCAAGATTTCTTGCATTATTTGCTACTGTATCGTCAAATTTCTGGAGATTTGCTTTCTGAACTAGAATGTTTTTGTGAAATCTGAGAAACATATTCGAAATGAATGTTGAAATAAGAAGGAAATTGGAAGAAATAAGAAGAAGACGAGAATATCGAACAAGTCCAAGTATAGATTTCAAAGAACAACAAAATTACAAAATAAGAAGAGTTTCAAGTGTCCTTGATTGTTTGCGAGTACAACATAATTAAATTCCCTTCTCGTATTCGTTCGAATAGCAACAGTTACAATCACAGAGTCGTTGAAGTTTCAATTAATATACATTCGAAGGCGTCATGAACAAGACCTAGGATCGTCAAGTATCAACCAAAATAATTAACCTTCAAGTGTTTCTCTCTTGTATCCAATTCAAAAACAAGCCCTGTCTAATTAAATTGTGAATAATAAGTACTGAACTGCGTTGGGTGAGTTAAAAAGATATCAAAATAATTTCATCCCTGCAACTCGATGCCCTTACAGTTCTTTTGTGACTCAAATGTGAACCGAGAGATTAGTTTGTTATTTGTATCCTTCCTTTCCCTTTCATTATCGGCCTCATTCAAATATAATTAAATGATATTCAACCCCAAACACATTTCTCAAGAGTTGTAAATAATCTTCACAACCAGAAGTTACGCAAAACGGAACGATAAACTTTTGAGGGCGGACACTCATAAATAATTTAGAAAAAAGTTTTGAAGTTTACTATGTCAGTTGCCGCTTCAGCATTAAAAAAGTTTCAACATTTGTAATAAATATTCCATGGAAGGCGGAACAATTATTGAAAAAAATCTGCTTTTGACAATTTTAACGATATTTTTAACATTTTTTCGACAGTTGGGAACAAAAGAGCGCGACTTTCTGCCGAAACAGACCATGACACTGGATCAGAATCATCACCTAGCAGTCCCCGAATAAAAAGTAAATCATTTTCAATGCCGATATCGCCATCCCACAATAACGCTTCCCCAAGTTCTCCAGAGAGTGGTAGGACTTTCAATTTTAACAACGATAAGAATGTCTAAGTTAGATTGTTCACAGATTTAGATGTCGATGATTCAGCACCAGACGATGCAGCACCAGAAAATCTAAGCTTGAAGAAGAAGGAAAGGTCGAAATCGCCCGCTGGCAACAGTTTTAACAACAACTTAGGCTTTCTGCCGTACCAGCAGCTCTATCACCAGCAAAATGTTTCCACTTCACCAACACAGCGGTCGCCAATTGATGTTCTTTTGAGGTAATTTTAAGCATTAAAAGGGTTTGCGGAGATTCTTAATTGGACGGTTTCCCCTGCAGAGTTTTCCCAAACAGAAGACGAAGTGAAGTTGAACATCTCTTAAATCGCTACCGAGGCGATGTAGTTCAAGCAATGGAAGCGATGCTTTGTGGAGATGATGCTGTCTCTAATCTGTCGTAAGTTTTACTTCAAACTGTATTTCCAACTAGGTGTTTTATTGCAAGAGAACTATGACAATAAATCTTTCCACCGTCCACAGTGTTTCATCATCCGCTTCATCGTTCATGAAATCAGCGTTTTCACCTCTCATCCCACCTTTCACCAACGCAAATCGTTTCCCATTCCTCCAGCATCAAGCCAAGAGATTCCTTTCAGCCCCCTATACTGGAACTGGGTACCTTACAACAGTTCTCGAACCAGATCAGAACGATGTCAATGGAAACTCGAATGCTGGGGATTCTCAAGATTAATGATAGACCGAACATGAATGTATCTTAAATCATGCTTAGCTAGGTCAAAGAGTGGCACATCAAATGTTTTACGCAAAAATATTACGAATACTTAGTAGTATACGATTCATTGTCTGTAAAATAAAAATGTAAATAAAAAAATTAAATTAAATTAAATCTGATTTTACTGGCTTCAAGATGTCTGCACAACTTGGCAGCACCAAAATTTTGTGATTCTTCGTTTCTTCATTTTTTAACCCATTTCAAACATTGCTACAAACCCAACTCAAGCGCCTCCATTTGAAACGCAATCCCAGCTTGAATATCGAGTTACACAACACTTCAACAAGAAGCTATGAATTTAATAAATTACACGATGTTTCATTTATGTAATAATCTTATTATTAACAATAAATCAAGTTTCATTCGCAGACGAAGGTAGGAAGCTAAACACAAGCAGCTGGATAATAAAAGTAGAATGGAGATTAAACAACATTTTGAATAAAAAGAACATGATTTCAAGATGGTTTTGAATAGTACTGGTGTCTGTTTTGCGTATTGTTTGTTCAAATTTCCGGCAAAATACGAAGTGATCATTAATCAAATTACAAACTTTCTAATTCACTGTTGTTGCTGCTGTCTTGATAATTATTGACTTTCATGAGCATTAAAAATGCTATTGGTAAATTCCTATAACTTCTCAACTTCACTGGTGAATGTGTTTTGTCATGTTAAGCAAGGCGAACGTGATCAAATTTATTACTACACACGAGTTCTCGAGGCTATGAAATAGCTTAATGGACAGTCATTTGAAATGCGGATAGCAGAATTATGTTCTGCGAATGGTTTAGAAAGAAATTTATCATGAACAACTTAATATCATAGCCTTGGTCAAAACATTTGATTTATGCTTAGCGAGTGAAAAGTTTTGAAAAACATTAAAATTCAAATCTACAAAAAAAAAACCTTTAGAAACAATTTTCTATACAAAATTCAAAGGAAAATCAAGTTAATTAACGTTTTAACATATACTTTTTATAAAGTAGCACTCAAGAAAAGTTCATTCATTAATTTAAAATAGCCATTAAACAATTTTCCGCTTTTGAGAAAATCTACTGAGTTGAATTTTGTTTCGATGCTTTTTTCCCTGGAAAATTATTTCCCAGATCGATTGCAAAACATAATTCTGCAAAATTCATTTAAACGGATTGTGTATACGATGGCGGACAACCGATCAATGACTCAAATAACTTGAACACGGTCATTAAAAGTTTTGCGGAAAAGATTTCGTCACAGCGATCAAATTTGAATGGAATCATCTTGTGAACGAAACAATTGCTGTCTGTATGAAATTCGATGCGAAAACACAAATTGATAAAAAAAATATTTTTCAAGAAGAATGTATTAACAGTTGCTAGCTTAAAATGCAACATTCACTACAAATATCTAGTTTCAAGTGCTATTTCAATATTTTCATAAGCCTCGAGAAGCAGAAAAACATTCAACGGAGAAATTCCTGTACGCTTAAGAAAAATCTTGAAAACACTTCAGAGAAAAATGTTGTCACCGTGTTGTTACCTGCACAGTTGAGTGGAAGCAAAATTAAGCCCGAGATCAATTTATAAGAAACAAGTTTGAGAACCCTTTCTAGTGGGTGAATGAATTATTTGTAAATGTTATTTTTACTTGAATGATTTGGAAATTTCTCAAAACCTTATCTAAGATGTTTAATTCATTACCTACATCAATTAAAAGGAACAAAAGTTCATTCTATCAGTTTATTTTTGGAAAACCATTTGTGGTGGTTTTCGTTTGATTTTTGTGTTTTTGCTGAATCCAAATGTATCAATTTAATTTTTTTTTCTTCCTAATAAACAATTTCGCAATGATGGTTCCACCTGAAAACTGCTTCTTTTTTACAAGCAAACAAAGCCTTCATTGAAATTTTGAGGTCATCCCAGTCTTCGAGACTTATTAGCTAATTCAGTGAAAATATAATTTGTTTTAAACAGAAATTTGTTGACTAAAGTAAAGCCCGTATCACGTTAAAATACTCGAAATGAAACTCTTAACGACGAACAAAAAACGACTCCAGTATAGTTTAAGACAAATATTAGACAACTTAGAGTTTTTTGTTGTTTTTTTCGTAGATGATTGAACATTGTTAAAAGTTAATGGAATCGTCTCTTCTTGTGTTATCGATATTTTGAATGTCTCAGCTAATAGTTCCTCTGTTTGCACTCCAGTGATACTTGAGATTGATTTCAAAATATTTATCAAATTTCGAGCGTCCGAAAAAGATGTTAATTGGAAGATCTTCGAAAGCAGACAAAATAATATCACCGAGATGGCGAAGACATAAAAAAATATTTTAATTTAATGTTTAGGTAACTGTGCTCTGCTTCTGAACTAATAAAAAGCAGATCTTCTTCGCGGGATATCAAATTAACATTTTTACTGTTTCATAAAAAATATTTTCAATTTCGTTTTTATTGCCAAGTCAACATCGAGGGTGAATCCTTTCAAGAACTGTTGAAGAAAAATGATTTGTTGGTCAGTTTACACATTTATCACACAAACTGAGAAAAAGTTCTGCTACCGTGAGAACACAATAAATGTATGTCAATTGCAATCGAGTTCAAATCACATTCGATTAGTTTTTTCATCTTTTCGTTGCAAAGTTTTGTGCGACGACTGTTTTCAATGTCTGTTTTTTATTCTTTTCTTATGGAAATCGCCAAAAGAAATCATCGAACATTTTTAACGACGCTTAGGCAAGAAAAGAAGCACAAAAGGGTTTGCAAAAATGATTTAATTTGAAATAAATCGCAAATCTTTTGATATCTAAGATTTTGTCTTTCTTGCGACCTTCATCATCGCACTTACAATCGAAATTGAATTAAAAAAGGAAATTCAAAGATGAAGAACAGAGGAAAACTTTTTCATTTCCTTGAAACAGAAACAATTTCACGCATCGCTTGGTGCTTTGTTATTGAAATCGTCAACTTGCCTTAATCAAAAGAAATTTTGTTTCAAAAGAAAATGAAAATTTCAAAAACAGATTTTTCTTAAAGAAAGTTTTGTTCAGAGCCAGATCGCAGATAAAAGTTCAAATGATGAAAATTTTGTTCTAATGTTTGTTTCGAATTTCACCACGAAAGGTATAAAGACATGCAGAACCAAGCACTTGTCTTGATTCCACATTTCCTTCGCTCACTGAGCTCTGTAACTACCATGCAATTTGTTAATGTTTCGATTTGTAGAACTGAGACTCGTAAGAACTGAGCATGAGTTATAAATGGAAACATTGAACATCAAATAATGTTTCAACATCAAACTCCGCCTGCAAATCTTGCGACGAATTTTGATTGGTTCGGCAGAAAAAAAAATTGAAAGACTTTCAACTTAGATTTTGACTTTTAACCTTTTTGAGAGTCCATTGAAACGTCAATTCAGGTACGCTCATCATTAATACTAGAAATGCGTTTTAAATTAGTTTTTTTGAGCCATAAAAATTATTAGACTCTCTCTCTCTTTTTTGAATATTTTAACATTTCGTTTCGCATCGACATTGCTCATCTAGAAATATTTTCCCACCCACGCATTCCGATGATGAAAATGAAATACAATTTTATTGAATTCATTCTGGAGATGATGGTTTTGTGATGGGAAATTCTTCGTCACATAGTTTGATTGTATTCTCCGTCGTCGTTTTCAATTTTCCGCTCTTGATTCATCGAATCGTTAAGATGTTATCGGAATTTGAAGAAGACGAAGAAAATATTTTTACACTCGAGTGTCAAGATGTTATTGCTGTCATCGTTGCGGGTAGACGAAATTTTTTCACAAATGAACAATGGCGAGAAACATTTCAATGAATGCGAGCCAAATAAAAAGATTCAGTCAGTCGTTGCATGTTTTCGATATTTTTAAATTATGGTATCAACTGAAAATAAATTGTTAAAAATATCGAGTTTCCGATGCAATTCTTTGCCTTTATTCACTGATATTTTATGTTCTGGTTTTATTGTCGTTTAATGAAAGCGAGTTTATAAGCGATTTGTTCACTAAATTGCCATTGTACGTACCTACTTGTTCGTGTTTTTGTGGCTGAGATGATATTTAATTTTTCCTTTTGTTCAGAGCCCAGCTGGGCCATTTGCCTTGTGACGTTTTTATCGAATTAAAATCGAATTTTATATAGAACCTTCATAAAAGGAGACCGAATATTAGGGAATAGTATTAAACCACCATCGACATAACCACCATGAACATAACCACCA
>JPYR01001072.1:1406-15556 GCA_000775305.1 Belgica antarctica
TCGAACCCAAACGCCGCCGAGCCTTGGTCAATGTTGAAAGTTCCGTCAGGTTGATTAAACCACCAGCCTCGCTGCTCTTCGGTCTCTTCATCGCTATCGTTCAAAGGCTTCGCTAGATGCGGCGCATCCACAAACTCAAAGTTAGCTTGCGGCTTCAGGAATTTTCGAAACGATCCGCATTTCTGCTTGAACTGCTCTCCGTTCTGTCGGTATCCGTGCAGACACAAGACGTTCAACTTTTTCTTTTCAGTCACAGCGAGAGATTTAACATCCTTCTTGAGCTCTTTGTCGACTTTGGTAGTCATGTTTTTACCGATTTTGCAAACAGATGAAGAGAAACGAGATGTAAACAACATCGAACGGGAGGGAAGTGGAACGAACAGCACTTTACTTTGAGGGCAGTGACGCTGTTTGAAGTGATTGCTTCAAAATTTGAGGGTTGGAGTTTGAAGCTTAAAATAACTAAGCTTAAAAGTGTTTTAAAGAAAAAAAAGTTTTAATTTCATTGCTTCGGCTTTTAACGACGGTGCTGGAACTGAAACGAACTGAAGTTGAGTTGATGACTGCACTTTAAACACTCGCCCAAAAGTCTATCAAAGCGGAATTGCTCGGGAAAGCTGATTTACCTGGCCACCGTCAGCTTAAGTATTTCACGATTAACACCGACAAAGTAAGATGACAACTCTTGCATCATGTAGAAAACAGCTGGTGAACTGAAATGACACGAACTCAATTGGAACACGCGAATATGAAAAGTGAAACAAGTGAACTTGAAACAGTGAAACCTTTGAAAATTTTTATTGTAATTTCGCGGAGTGAATTAATTATAATAAACAAGTCAAATCATTCTGATCTCGTTTTAAAAATATGTTTTTCGCATTTTCGACTTCCTAACGCGTCGGATAGAGTCAAAAGTGGCCAAAACAAGTGAAGAACAAGTGTTGATAGCGCGAAAACTGTAATCATCATAAATATGTGCAGATTTTAGTCAATTTCTTTGTGATTTTACACTATCTCTCTACGGAATCTCGGTTGATTGTCGAGTAGCGATGGAGTCGCCCGATAATAACGAAGACTTCGCTGGGCGCCTGCTTCACCAAGGTAAATATCAAATTTTCACACTCTAGAGGGCCTGAAAATTAATGCGAAATCATTTCTGCCGTGGGCATCGCTGTTTTCTCTGAGATTATCTGTTGTGGGACGATGAAACATGGACTTGCAAAAGCAACAATAAATTATAACAGCCATTTAGTCTTACGGCAAAAAGCTCTTGCATAATTCCCGTGTTTGGTTTCGTGAAGAAGAAAAACTTCAAAAGTTCGGAAGCACGAATAAATTATAATTCGGAATATTCGACATGAAAATAGCGTTTCAGCTATCGATAATCAATGCTCGTAGAACAATAGCTCGTGTGTTCAGGCAGACGTCATGTTGAAACTGCAGAGGAAGCCCCGGCCCTGCGTGTCCAACTTCTTCGCTGCGATTCGTAACTCCAGACGAGTCGCTTCAATTCACATTTGCCGTATTTTCCAACTCAAAACCATGTTTTACAGCTTGCTTTTACGCTCACGAAGCTCATTAATCCAATTTAATGTAAAGTAATATGGGCTGCAACAGCCACTGAGCGAACAGACAAAAGTCGAGGCTCGCCCCGGAACCACGTCGGAATGTTTTCGCATTGCTTTGTTCGGAATAAAAAGTTTAAACAGCTCGTCGCACGCAGTCAGCATAATCGAACCAATTCTTTGATCATTCAAGCGGCGCTGTGGGACAATGTCGACCTGCTGGTCGACTTGCTGCAAGAGGATCACGACATCGATTGTCTGGACTCGTGGGGACGTACGCCACTTCATGCAGCTGCAGTGTCAAGCAACTCGAAGTGTTTGCAAGTGCTCATCAACGCCGGAGCCAACATCAACAAGCAGTGCGGCTCGAGGGGTGAGAACAAGTCGGCGCTGCATCTCTGCGCTGAGCTTGGCTACCTGGCGAACGTTGAGACACTTCTCGACGCTCAAGCATCTTTCATCGTCAAAGACTTGAATGAGCTCACAGCCTTGGACCTGGCAAGAAGAAACGGCCACGAAGACTGCGTTAAAGCTCTGCAAGCAGCAGTTGGTAAGTATCAGAAACTAATTAGATCTAATCAATTGATCTAAGCCAGTTTAATTAAATGCTAAAAAAATCAATTTCGCATAAATTTGACGCCTCAGTGGGAGGCGGAAGCGTTAGGATGTGCTAATGACGTCGTTCGCAGTGGTTTCAAATAACAGAAAATAAAACGTGTGGGCGGAAAATGCTTCGTCGTTACTGAAATTCGAACGCCACTCAATCAAAGGCGCAATGATTACCATCCCAAGTCGTGTGTGAAAATTGCGGGAAAATGAAACAAGAGAGAAAATCGCTTTTCACGACTTTTGCGCTTTGTTCTCTCACTTCCACAGCTTTTCATTTTGTTTACAAACACTTTTCCATGTGCTTTTCTGTCGCTCTCCGTTTCTTACCATATGTTTGGAGTTCTTCTCTCCGTTTTCGCTCGCAAAAATCGATTTTTTCCGTTCAGAAAGAAGAATTTTTCCTCGAAAGCTGGCAGACAGTGAAAAGATTTTAATAGAAGCTGACGGCATTTCTCGCTCGAAGTTCATGTTTGTGCTAATTGGAGACTGAAAACTTTAATTAAATTAGTGATGAAGCAACGCATCAGTTAATTAACTCGTTCAGTGTGAAAACCTTTCACTCATAGTCAAGCTTTTTACGCAACTTTTCTACATAAATTTTGATACTCTTGAAGACTTGAGTTAAAGCCTTGGTGCCGAGCCGTGCTTGAACTGAACAATGTCGTGGAACTTTCATGAAGAAGCGAGAGTTGGTGCCGAAAGTGCCCTAGATGCTTGTGATTACTTTGTTGATGAGGTCATCGAACCGTGGAAAATTTTAGGTGTGTTCACCTTCCGTCTAGGGCTGCGGCTTGTGAAAGTTTCAGTTCACAGCTGGGCTTGAATTTATCAAAATTGCAAAAGGTTGAAAACTGTTGCAGCTTAAATTTATTGCCTGACCTGTCTAAACTACCGCTAAGAGAGGACGAACAAAAAATTGACAGAAAATCGGCTCATCCAAAGATCAATGCCTCAACTTGACCTCTATTGGCTGAATCTTGGCGAACTCAATTGATTTCTAACTTTCAGTTTCAAACTTCACACATCAATTCACATCGTTTTGTTTCTTCTCTTTTAGATTCACGCGAGCAAATTCGTTTGATGAAGCATAATGAACTGCGGGAAGCTGTTAATAACAGTGAAGAAACCACAGTTCGAGTGTTGTTGGATGCAATAGGTGCCGAGCGTGAAATAATTGTGAACATGGCACCGTCGGGACAAAGCACGCTGTTATTCTTAGCTGCTTCTTTAGGCAATGAGAAAATTGTCGGGCTTTTGATTGGAGCTGGAGCTGATGGTCGAGCGCACGCAGTCACTAATTATTCACCGCTTTACATCTGTTGTCACAACGGACAAGCCAACGTCACCAAAATGATTCTGAAAAAGTTCCCAGAGCTTGTGCAACAAGTCACGGTCGAGAAGTGGCTGCCGTTCCATGCCGCAGTCATCAACGGGCATGTCACAATTGTGGAACTGCTTATCAAGTTCCACTACCCAGAAAATGTTCTGATGACATTCACCGACCCAAGTGGCGAGATTCAATGGCAACTACCATTCGATCCAAATGCCCAAGACGTGACTTCGCAGAGTGCTTTGTACGTTTCATGCCTACTCGGTAACAACACACTTGTGGAAATGCTTTTGAAGTGGAAAGTGAAATGCTCCAAAGTGAAACATGATCTCGATGATTCGCCTCAGAAAGTGATGTCGCCACCTCAAGTGCTTTCGCCACTCAGCCCAAGCGGCCGCAGAGTTTCCCTGGGAATCATGTCGATTATGTCGAGATTGAGTTTGGGACGTGACAATTCGGTAGAAGAAGGCACGAGTGAAGTATCAAGGAATCCACTCGAAGTGAACTTGTTGTGTGGTGCTGCCAGAGAAACTGCTTTGCTAGCATCGGTCCGTGGAGGCTTTTTCGACGTGACTCAAATGCTTTTGCAGCACAAAGCAGATCCAAACATCGTTGCAAGGCCCTTGGAAGACCCTCAGAACGATCCACGCATGGTCGATGAGATTTACGGCTTCTGCAACACGCCGATGGCCGAAGCGACCAGACAAAAGTCAATTTCCATGGTTGATCTTTTACTAAAGTACGGTGCCAAAGACGACGAGTCCAGTGCATTGAGCATCGCAATCCAGAACAACGATGAACAAATCACATGCCGGCTGCTTGCAATCAAAGCGCATCCTGACCCAGATTTCAAGATCAACAAAAAGGCGATCACGACACCGGAAACTGACTTTCGACCGGTGCTGGCAAACCTCACGTTCAGCTCGTTGTTCCCAAACACACCAACAATGATCAATTGGCACAGCAACAACTTCCGCCTTACAACTTTGCGGCCGAACTGGCTCGTCGATGCAGCGCTTCACTGCAATTCGAAGCTCAAAGGGCATCCGAAGTCGCATCAAGTGTCGCTATCTGCACTTACGAGAATCGACGTTTCTCACAACGCGCTCACCGAAATTCCCAAAGAAGTTTTCTCGTTGATCAGCCTTCGCTACTTGAATCTGAGTCAGAACAAACTCGAAAGCATTCCAGTTGAAGACATCTCGACGCCGGTGAAGTCGAAGAAGGAGAAAAAGTTCGAATACAATGTACCTGTGCTCGAAGAGCTGTACCTGCAAGACAACCGGCTTGAAACGATCCCTCCCACTTTATTCCGCTTGCCAAGCCTGAACATTCTCGATGTTTCTAACAATAAGTTACAAGAGTTACCTTTTGAGCTTTGGAAATCGCCAAAACTACGTGAACTGAACGTGGCTTTCAATTTGCTGAAGGATTTGCCGAGTTTGCCACCCGAAGAGCTGAGTTGCAGTTCTTCGGACGCCTTGAGTCCGGTCGCTGACGCTTACCTGTTCAACAACCTCGGGTTCGACGAGGGCGGATTCACTTCACGCAACAGCGTATCTAAAGTGGAGCTGATGCGTCACAACGTCTGGTCGAAGTCACTGGAAGTCACTGATCAAGAACTCCGCTTACCCGATGCCAAGAACGACCTTTCAGTTTCGCAACTCAGCAGCCTGAATCTAGCTAACAATTTATTCACAAGCATTCCATTAGCCTTGCCTTGCTTGGCTGTCAACCTGACACGGTTGAACATGAGCTACAACTCCCTGAGGTCGATGGGACACATCACAAGTTACCCTGCAAGTTTGAAGCAGCTGGATTTGGGCCACAACGAGATCAGTTGTTGGCCGAGTCTGCCTCGCATCGCTGCTTCAGATCCGCATCTGGCCTGCTACAACCCGCAAACCGAACAAAACAAGACGCACGGCAGCAATTCTAAAGCTTCTTCAACGTCGTCTTACTCGTCAGACGTTCAAGTTCAAGTGAAAGCTTCGACGAGCTCCAACAACATCACATCTTTGAGAACTGCTGTGTTGAAATCTGTTTGCAGCCACCGACGACACCTTCGCTTAGACTCACTGCGAACTTTGATTCTTGCTGACAATTTACTGACACGAATCCAACTCTCAACTGACGACGTGTCAACACTCGGAGAATCAGATGACTTTGAATGGAGCGTCGTTGGAGTGGCCAAGTCGCGGCTAATTTTCCCAAATCTCTCAATGCTGGACATCAGCAACAACTGCTTGAAAGAAATTCCGGCAACGATCCACGAGTTGAGTAACTTGAGCGTGCTGAATATTTCCGGAAATCCCGATGTCAATGAGCTGCCACCACACATGGGCCTGCTTTCGAGATTGTGGAACCTCAACACTCGGGGATGTTCGCTGCAGGAACCGCTGAAGTCGATGATCGACAGCAAGAAATACAAAACGATGGACATCATCGGCTATCTCAAATCTGTTTTTGAAGATGCCAGGAAGTACGCGAGAATGAAGCTAATGGTCGTTGGTATTCAAAGGATCGGCAAGACGAGTCTGCTGGCAATGCTGAGAAACGAAAGCGGCGGCCCGAAAAACCAGAAAAAGCAAGTCGACCATTGGGCGAAGCGAATGGGCCACAAGAACATCAACACGAAGACAACTCGCGGTAACAACATTTCCACAGTTGGCGTCGACATCGGCGACTGGATCTGCGATAAAAGACGAGCGAGTGGTCACAACAACGGACCTGTCGTCTTCAGAACTTGGGACTTCGGCGGCCAGAAGGAATATTACGCAACTCACCAGTACTTCTTGTCAAAGCGCAGTTTGTACTTGGTTTTGTGGCGAATCATTGATGGCAAGAAGGGACTCGCCGAGGTTCTGCAATGGCTCGGAAACATCCAAGCTCGAGCGCCCAATTCCCCAGTCATCATCGTCGGCACGCACTATGATGAGGTCGGCGAGAAGTTCCCAGCCAAAAAGGCCGAAGAATTGCAGCAAGTCATTCGAGACCGGTTCATCGCTATCGCTGATGCTGAGAAAATGGGCTTGCCGAGAGTGCTGGACTCAATTGAAGTCTCTTGCAAAACTGGCCACAACATCAAGCTGCTTGCAAATTTGATCTACGACACTGCGTTTTCGCTGCGGCTGCCAGGATCGAAGGAATATCTGCTGCAACAACGCGTGCCTGCAAGTTATCTGACGCTTGAAGACGTCGTCGGCTCAATCGCTGTTCAGCTGAGACAAACCGGCGCTGATCCAGTGCTAAACGCCGACAACTACCGAGAACTCGTCGCGCAAGAAATGCAAAATCGAGGTCACAAAGGATTCCGTGACAACTCAGAACTAAACCAGGCGACAATGTTCCTGCACGATAACGGCGTTCTGCTGCATTACGACGACGCAACGCTTCGTGATCTCTACTTCTTGGATCCGCAGTGGCTTTGCGATATGCTAGCGCATGTCGTGACCGTGCGTGAAATCAACCCATTCGCACGAACCGGTGTCATGAAGATCGACGACCTTCAACATCTCTTCAAAAGTTCATGTTTGGGCACGAACGACAACCGCAGTTACATCATCAGTCTTCTGAACAAGTTTGAAGTCGCGTTGACTTGGGATTCAAGAACTCTGCTGATCCCGTCGCTGCTGCCAACAGAAGAAGAAAGTTTCACTGGAAAAGCTGTGACGGTGAAAATCGTTTCTAGATCGCGTGGCTGGGCGAAGAACAACTTGCCGCTTGGATCATTTGACTCGATTAAAGAACCTTCGGCAACTAACGAACCGTCAGATTTCGATCTTTGCCCGGTGGCACGTTCTGAAAAGTCGCTTTCACGCTTGCTTTTGATGTCTTACTTCCCGTCCGGCTTTTGGAGTCGCTTGATCACTCGGATTCTGGCTGACGATCAAATCGTTGAAGCCCTTCGGTGCATCTACCCGCTGACACGAGATGCTGCTACGAACCCGAACCTCAACTCGGCACTGAACCAAAACGTCTCGTTTTACTGGTCAATCTGGCAGACTGGCTTGGGACTATTTTTTGGCAACATTTTGATCTTCAAGATGCGAGAAATTCCATTTTCGTGTCTCGCGTCGCCATATCGAAACGCCAACAACCGATTCAAGCTGAAACAGGAAGGAATGTGGTGCGATATCGACTTAACATCTCAAAGCATCATGGAGTTGACCTTTCCGATGCATGCCATCGGCGTGAAGCCATCTCAAGAAAATTCCGATTTGGGCATTGAAATGGAGATCGAAATAAATGTGCAAAGTGTGACGCAAGTTTTAGCGTTGATCGTCGATCACATTGATTTACTGCTCGAGGACTGGTATCCGACACTTGGAACAAGATTTGTGCACACCAGTGAAGGAAGGTTTTTGGTGACGAGATTGGTTCCGTGTCAGCGATGTTTGATGAGGTGCGAAGAGAGAAGCAATCAACCAGCGCCGTCAACAAGCTCAAAGTTCTCGAAGGCAATGTTCAAACGAGTGTCTGTGGAGAGAAGTCGAGACGGTGAACTTGGTGGATTGAACGAGTTCTCGGGAATTCTGAACGAAATCGCTGCTGGCAGTTCCAGAAAGTCTCAAGATTCACTTGGCTACTCAGATTGCGACTCTGGTGTCGATCCCAACTCGGCGTGTTCGTCGAGAACGACTTCAGTTGAAGGGCATCCGCTGGTTGGTAACGACGGCTTGCCACCGCCGAGCTATTCGTGGATGGTCGAAGAGTGCATCTTGGCAGCTTACGACAAAAAGTCCATCCAGTGCCCAGTTCACGGTGAAATCAACCTGAGTTCAATCACACCTGACGTCAATTTCTTGGATTTGTCGGAAAACAATTTGATCCGACCAGACGACATCACAAGAGGCCAGCTTTTGGGACGTGGCGCGTTTGGATTCGTTTTCAAGGCAACTTACAAGATGCGTGGATCGCGACAACTCGTGCCGGTGGCGATGAAAATGTTGCAACCAGTTGCACCGGGCCCACGAGCGAATCAAAGCGCGATCATCGCTTACAAAGCTGCTCTGGGCAAATGGGAACGAGATCCGTTGCAGCACTCTTGCAAGGCTTATTGCACTGCTCGTCAAGAACTAAGCGTGCTGTTGACACTCCGACATCCGAACATCGTTCCGTTAATTGGCGTTTGCACTCAACCACTTGCGTTGGTTCTGGATTTAGCACCAAAAGGCGCTCTGGACGTTGTTCTTCGTAACTACCGGAGAAGCGGAGCGAGAATCGGCCCGTACTGCTTTCAGAACATCACACTGCAGACAGCAAGAGCGTTGGAATACCTGCATCGCCGGCGAGTGATCTACCGCGACTTGAAGTCAGAAAACATTCTCGTCTTTGAATTCCCGGAACCGCACACCGAAGACCACCCTGGAAACTCAGTTCATATCAAGATGGCTGATTACGGCATCAGTCGTATAGCTTTGCCTTCCGGTAGCAAAGGATTCGGCGGCACTGAAGGTTTCATGGCGCCCGAGATCATGAAGCACAACGGCGAAGAAGAATACACCGAGAAAGTCGATTGTTTCAGCTTCGGAATGTTCCTTTACGAGTTGATCTCATTGCGACAGCCGTTCGAAGGCCACGAAGCCGTCAAGGAGTGTATCTTGGATGGCAACAGGCCAGTGCTGACCCAAAGAGAAACGCAGTTCCCGACCTACTGCTTGGATCTCATGGTGCTTGCGTGGGATCAGAACCCGAAAGTGCGACCAACCGCGAGTCAAATTGTCTCGATCGGAAGCGCGCCAGAGTTCACTCACCTGCTCGACGTGATTTCGTTGTCGCATCCCGGAGCTGTTCTGCAAGGTCTCAGCTACACAATCTCTGGAGTGGAAAACTCAGAAGACAAAGCACTCGGATTTGAGCTCTGGCTGCCGTGCTCCAACTCGCGAATCGATCTTTTGCTTTGCTCGCCAAAAGGCTGGCAGCAATACCACAAGATCTCTTGCCCGCAACTTTTCACTTCGATTCAACAGCAGCAAATGATCTTGAACAAAAACGCCGGTGGAATGAAACTGACTTGTTGTTGCATCGTCGACACAAGCATTTGGATTGGTGACTCTAACGGAAACATTCACGCGTTCAACGCAGCCGACTGCTCGCATCAGTTCTCGTACTCCCTCGAGATTGCTGAGAACTGCGCGGTCGTCATGCTGATATGCCTTGACAAGATCAACCGAGTGTGTGCTGGTCTTGCCAACGGAAGAGTTTTCCTTCTCGACTCGACACTGGTTCCAAAGACTTTCGCTTCGGCTGAAGGCAGTTTCGTGCTGACAGAACTTGGATCCGGTGAACAGCTGCACAGTTCTTGCTGCGTTTGGTGTGAAAACGAGTAAGTTCAAGATTAAAGTTTCCTTCAAATGCAATTCTAATGTTTCGTTACCGACAGCACTTACGAAATCTGGTGTGGAGAGAACGACGGTGTCATCAACGTTTTCTGCATAAACGACTCTGGCGTCTCCGATCACCACCCGCTGTCTCACTTTGATTTGCAAGCACCGACGCGAGGACTTCATGTGGCGAAGCTGTATGCATCAAAACAGCATGTCTTCTCGTACGTCGCTCCAAGCTGCGTTTTGTATCAATGGAACACGGAACTGAAGGCAATCGAGAACAAACTCGACTGCTCAAAGCTGATTCCGTGCTCGGAGAGTCTGAAAAGCATTCAGATAGACGAACACTTGAGCCCAGGGAAGTGTCAAATCTCATCGCTGGCAGTGTTGAACAACGAACTTTATATCGGAACAACTTGGGGATGCTTGATTATCGTCGAAAAAGCAACGTTGCGACCCATCACGGTCTTCAGACCATTCGAGGAAGACGTAAGTTGTCAAAACTTCGAACCTTTCACAATCTAATCTTCATTTTTCCACCAGCTAATGTCGATCATTCCGCTGCCCGTAATTTCTGAGTTCGACCCGCCACTAATCGTCACTATCGGCCGAAGCTACCGCTCACTCATCGACCGCTACACAGACGTAAAGACGCTCAACGTCACGACACCAAACATTTCCGCTTCAAACTCGTCGATCGCCGACAAGCACGCCAAAGAGTTCCTGCAACGAAGCCGGGGCAACAACATGCACGCTTTACTCTGGCGCGCAGACCATTGGACACAGTTTTAAAATGTTTTCTTTGCTTGAATGTGATATCGAAGAACAAATTTCAAAGACGTAACTTTATGTGAACAGTTTTATTCCAAAATATTTTGTCTTGAACAAGTCAAGTTTGCGTGTTGATATTAATTTATTTTGAAAACTCTGATTGTAGTGATAAATAAAACGTTGAAACGTGATTATAAAAAATACTTTCAAGTCTTGTTGGCACACGTTGGCATTGCTAAACCTTCGCACCGACTGAAATAACTGATAACTGTGTGATGTTGACGCTGTAAGGCGTTTGCAGGAACATCAACACCGTTCCAGACACTTCTTCCGGTGAAAGACATGCAAACTTATCGTAGAACTCCGAACCTCTACCTGCGTTTGACGCAAACTCTGTTCTGACAACTCCAGGGCTGATATTGGCGACTCGGATCTGTTTGTTGCCTTGAAGCACTAGTTCTTGTCGCAGGACTTCAGACAAAGTGTTCAAAGCAGACTTGGTTGATGGATACAAGTTATGTCTTCCGATCATTGGGACCGAATGTCCAAGCATCGAGCTTACGTTGATCACGATGCCGTAGTCGTTGCTCTTCTTGATCAACCGAACGCCAGCTCGAGAACAATACACGACGCCTTTCAGGTTCGTATCGATCACGCTGTCCAACTTCCCTTCAATGTCGTCGTCTTCATCGAGAATGTTCACATTGCATGCGATGCCTGCGTTGTTCACCAAGATATGAATCGATCCGAACTTGTCCTCGATCCACTTGAAAGCTTCTTTCACTGACTTCAAGTCGCTGATGTCACAACTTCTTGCGTAAACCTTTCCAGAAGCTTTCGCCAAGTCTTTCACAATGTTTTCGACTTTTTCACTTCGTCTGGCTAAACCAACCACGTTGACACCGTTGTTCGCCAAGTCTCTGACGATGGCTTCACCGATTCCACCCGAAGCACCGGTCACGACTGCAGTCTTTCCAATCCACTTATTCATTGTTCAATGTTTGATTATTGTTTAGGCAATAACCGAATTCCACCTGCGTTTTATACGAAAATTCGGAAGCAAAGGGATCAATCCATGTTACATGACTACTTGTTTAACTTCAGTATATCAAACTACCGTTTAATATAAACGAACATGATCGTCACCCCCAACGAGCTCAATCAATATAAACTTCATTCAATCATTTTGATAAGATTGCGATAAGTTTATGACATAATTTTTAAAAAAAGGTGCTCGATGACAACCAAAAATCGTGCTTCGTCGAGATGAGTTTGCAATTTTGTTGTTAAAGCTTCTGCTTAAATGTGTGTTCGATAAATTGATTAGGTCACAATCGATATGCAATAATTATGAGTGTTTCATTTGGATGAATGTTGTGTTTAGAGACAAAATAAAAAGATTTTATCAGCTTGTTTCGATCACAAATTTATTTTATCATGAAAATTATTCAGCAGTTAGTAGTGAAATTATTTCAACCTTGACAGTCCTACATTTTTCCGCCTACTGGAACAACTGTCAATTCACTGATGTTTACGCTGTAAGGAGTCTCGAGTAGAAATTGGACTGTTTGCGAAATATTATCGACTTCTAGATGCGGAATTCTTTTGAAGAACTTTTCCGTCGATTTTGTGACACCGGCGTTTAAAAAAATGTCGGTTTTGACTGCGCCGGGACTCAAACTGGTAACTCGGATCTTGTCGTTGCCTTGTGCAATCAGTTCTTGTCTGATTGTTTCTGTCAGCGCAGTCACCGCGAATTTCGTTGCAGGGTAAACGTTCATTCCTGGGATGTAAGAGACAGAATGACCAGCTGTTGAGTTCATGTTGATTATAATTCCGTTTTCACCACTTTTCTTAATCAATCGGTAGCCAGCCCGAGCGCAGTGAACAACACCCTTTAAATTGATATCGATAACAGAGTCCAATTTTTTGGTGATGTCATCGCCGTCATCAAGAATGTTAGCGTTGCAACCGGCGCCAGCGTTGTTGACAAGGATGTGAATCGATCCAAACTTTTGTTCAATCCAGTTGAAAGCATCTTTGATTGATTGGGTATCCGTGACGTCACATTTTCTTGCGTAAACTTTTCCAGCCGCGTTCGCCAAATCTTTCGTAGTTTCTTCAATCTTTTCACTTCGTCTCGCTAATCCAATCACGTGAATTCCATTTCTAGCAAAGTTTCTGACGATTGCTTCACCAATGCCACCAGATGCGCCAGTCACGACTGCTGTTTTTCCAATCCACTTGTCCATTTGTTCGCTGTATGATCTATCGCATTTGACTGAGTTGGTTCAAAGTAAGCGTTTTGAGAGAAGTTTCTGATAAGATTAGATTTTAAAAGGAATGAAAAGTGTAAACAAGTAGATTACAATTCCACGTTTTAAACACTTTTTTGTATTCAAACGGTCACCTTGACATACTTTCGGTCGACTTAAAGGGCAACAAACATACCCAAAACTTTTTCGAACTCTTCCGTTTTTAATGGTCCATAAAATAAAGCTGAAAAATGTTTGAGCTTTTGTTCCGATAAGATAGCAACGATTGTCTGACAACACTTCGCGATCAACAAAACGGTGACAAAGAAATAATTCTGCAGTTTATGTCAAAAATTTGTTTAATTTTATTTTCAAAACATCATTTTCAAGTTGATTGCAACTTTTTACATGTCAGACTCGACAAATGCATTGAAGAAGTCCTTGACCAAAAGATTGGCCTTGTTTGGGTAGAGTCGGAAGTAAGCGTTCATGTAGTACAAGTGTCTTGGAATGGAAGCTTCTTCGACTCCCTTGCGTTGGGCGGAAATGATGGCTGCAGCGGCTTCGTCTGATTTTATGAGTGGCATGAATTTCTGGAAGCGAATCTTGACCTTCTTGCAGAGACCAGTATCAACCATGTATGGGAAGATTGTTGTGAATTTGATCTACAAGAATGAAAATCATTAAAATGTGTTGTTTGAGTCTTCAACTTTCAACGAACCTCAGACTTTCCATTTGTCTTGCAACGAAGTTCTTCGGACAAAGCTTCTTGTACACCGCGAACGGCATATTTGGATCCGCAGTACGGCACTAAATTCTGGAAGCCCATAAGACCAGCCATCGATGACATAGCGACGATGTGTCCACGATTGGTTTCAATCATTTTTGGAAGGAAAGCCTGGAATAGCCAAAAGTGTGCAACCAAGTTGATGTCGATGATTTTGCGGATTTCATTTTCAGTGTGCTTCAAGAAGTCGTGTTGCGGCATAATGCCAGCATTGTTGACGAGAATTGTCACAGCTCCAACTTCCTTCAACACTTTGGCACCGGCTTCCAAGACATTCTCGCGGTTTGTAACGTCCACACTGAAAAAATGTACTTTCTCTTAGTCTTATCTCTGTTTGTGGCCTTTGTACTTGCGGCTTAATGCAATCGTAGTGATAACGTTCGATTGACAACAAATCTCGAAGACTATTTGATAAGATAACTTATGTAATTGACGAACTTACGTGTATCCATAGGCTTTGCCGCCTTTTGACTTAATTAATTTCACGGTCTCAAGGTTCAACTT
>JPYR01001073.1:0-15921 GCA_000775305.1 Belgica antarctica
TCATCAATGGGACACGAAATGACTGTTTCTCCAATGGTACAGTCACCCTACAGTCTTGGATTATGTATTGTTTGGCTATATTGTATTGTGTATTTTATTTCAATTTTTGATACAATTAAGATTTAAATCTTTATTTCAGAGCAAGCTCGTCTTATGCATTAAAGATTGGGCGGACAACACGACCGTTTTTGAAAAATTTGAATTTTTTGTGTGGGATAAAGACTGTTAAAGACTGCTAAAGCATACAAAACCGTTCAAATTTCTCAAAAACGGTCATGTTGTCCGCCCCATCGCATTAAAGTTAAATAATCTGGGTTCGTGACCTAGATTCTAAGGTATTGAATGTCTTTAATGAAGGAGATCGCTGGATTGATCCCAGAGAAAACCCTTACTTTTTAAGCTGCATAATGGAAATAAAACATTTTGGAAAATGGAAAAATCCAAAGCGGAATTTTAAAATAAAATAATTCCGCTAGGGAATTTGTCCGAAGCGGCAAAAAAAATTAAAAATTCCGCTTGGGGATTATTCCTTAATGGAATTAATATTTTTTTTAAAAATTTATTACTTTTATTTTTTTTTATTTCTGCTTGGCCCATGCCGAACCGGCATAGGTACGTCGATATTTCTTCGTGTCCAGGCTAGTATAAGATGGTTATGGATGAACTCATGTCATTTCCAGGTCGTCGAAATTGCGTTTCTAGACACTTCACTTCTATTTTATGAGCAAGTAAATTCAACAATTTTATTATTCAAAAACACATTCTGTCTGTTAACAAGCTGCTCAGATTACATTATAGAATCGAAAGAATTAAATAAAGGAAGACTTGCTCCACTGTTCAATCTCAGTCGGTAGATTTTGGTACTTCTGAACTGCTTTATGTATTTGTTCGTCGAACAGCAACATTTTGTGCATTTGATACTCCTTTTGAATTTTTCCGTCTAAGCTAAGCGAAACAATAAACTCTTGGTTCTTAAGATTCTCGAACCGTTTAAGCACCATTTCACGTTCAATGTTTTGCATGGTGGAGCTTTTGACAGCGAATTTGTTGAATCTAGTGTAAATGATTTCAAAGTTGAATGGGTCGTTGTCGTAGATTTCACAATGGTGCTTTATGGCGATCAACAAACAGACTTCTAGCACAGACAGGCCGGTTACAAGATTTACTTTAGTGTCTTCATTTAGGAGCTGCTCGATTTGTTTTACAACGCGATTGTGTTCGATTTTCAAGAGCTTGCCGCTTTTTCCGTCGAGCAATGAAACTACTTGAAGCAATAGAAGCTTTAACGAAGCAACTGAAGCGTCGAGAACGAAAAACTTTTCCAATGACTTGATGACCTGCTCGCTTTTCACCAGCTCATCAACGGATTCGTTCCAGGTAAGGATGTCTACGTCGAGCAACTTATAATCCATAGTCTCGAATGTTCTATGCAAGAACGGTAAGTTGAACTGCCTCATAACGTCAGACTCCAAATCGTGAAAATCGGTGCGACGGTAGATGAACTCCTGAAATGGCTATCAGTAATTTATTTGTCAGCACTTGACTCTTTGCACTCACCTTAAGCGATGGAAGCTTTAAAAGTATCGTAAAGACCTTGAGATACTCCTTGAAGTTCTCAGTGTCAGGAAGTAAAAAAATCTGGCGATGAGAGAATCTTGATTTGACTCGCTTTTCCAGCAGTTCGACAACGTCCAGCCGTGAAGTTATCCCGAGAACGCAGATAGGTGTCTGAGCAGACTGTGCAACATCAAAGAGATTGTATAGCAGTGTTTGGTTATGATGTGCGCAAAAAAGGTCGAAGTCGTCGATTATAAAGATTAGTCGCTGCTTATCTTTACCGGCTTTTAAGCAAGTCAACAGAAATGAAAGATTCTCAGAGAATGAGCCGAACACTTTTCCTTCTACTTCTTTTTCGAGATTCATCTGCTTCGTCGTTGATCTCAGTGCAGCTCGATCATCCGTGTGTACGAGACCGTTCAATGAGACAATTATTGTATTTGCCACAAAAAGTGGGTTCCGTAGAAGTTCGTTTAAAATTGAGTTGACCAGCTACAAGTAATATAATGTCTCGGTTAATGATGCATCTACGATTTAATAACGCAGCCTAAAATACACTCACAGTTGTTTTGCCGCCAAATTTCTGACTGATCAACAAAGCCGAATTGCTTTCACCTTCCTTCGCTGTCTTTAGGAACAAATCACGAACCTGGTTTCGTTCTCTCGTGAACCCATGCAAGGTGGCTGAGTCCTGAAGAAGCAGCTTCAAATTCTTTTTTATCTCCATTTGTGCCCTATTTCCGCAGAATTTACAGTTTTGAGGCAGGGGTAGGAAAGTAACGGGAGTTCAATGTTTAAACGCATTACGGTTACGCGATAGAGCCGAAAATTTGGTTAATTTTCTTCAAGTGAATTACTGAATGTTTTACTCGTAATCGATTTTATTATTGTAATTTCTACACTAAGCTGTTACTTAGCTAATGCTTTGCTGCTTGTCCTGGATGGAGACGCCATCTCTCATCCGTTGGTTTTGATCCAGATTGACACAAGTGTCCCATGCTTTTGCATTTACTTGCTTAAGAATCGTCGAAAGGCTTTGTCCGGGTGCCACCTCGAACGTCTTTGGGAAGCTGCTGCCCTGTGGTCGTTCGTACATTATGTGCAGAAGCTGCTCCCATTTCACTGGCTTCACAATTTGCTTCGGAAGCTGGTGTTCTATATGGGAAGCGTTCATATAAGGAAGTCCATTCACGTTCGAGTGCACGTTTATAAGAGGTCTACTGAGCCTAATCCTTTTCAAAGCTTCGCGAAATGGTTCGAGTGCTGACTCCATAATGCTGGTGTGAAAGGCTCCCGATACTGGCAGTCGCCTCACTTTTCGCAGTTTAAACTGTTTCGCGTTTTTTTCAATGTAGTTCAGTGCTTCCAAGCTTCCGGCGACGACTTTACAGTGCGGAAATAAATAATTTGCAATTGTACAATCGGGATTATCCACTCCTCGTTCGATGCACCACTCTTTGGCTTTAAGAACGGCCTCACTCAGCTTGGAGTCAGGACCATAAATAACTGTGGCCATTCCTGATGGATTTTCGTCGCTTGCAATTTGCATTGCTTCTCCTCGAACCTGAATCAACTTGATTCCCTTGTCAAAAGGAATTGCACCGGCGAAGATTAATGCCGAAATTTCCCCTAAACTGAAACCAGCTGTTGCAACACAGTTGTTTATAGCTTCCGGATAAGATTCTCTCAGTTTCTCGAGGGACGCAAGAGATGTCACCGCAATTGCAGGTTGTGCGTACTTTGTCTGGTCGAGTTTCTTTTGCGGTCCCTCGTTGCACAATTTCAGTAGATCATAACTAAAAATTGTAATTAAAATGATTTTTTTCAGAGATAAATCAAAGTCGTGAGCTTACCCGAGTACTTCTGAAGCGATATCATAAATGTCTCGAGCTTCCGGTATTTTTCCCAAGTCTTTACCCATTCCTACGTACTGTGAGCCCTGGCCCGGAAACAAAATAATCGAGGTATCATTCGGATCCTTGCCTGACCGCTTTGTCTTCTTGCTTTGGTCTCTATGGCTTTTCATATTGATAACCGCCCCTTGCGGGTATTGACTTGTGCTCCAATTGTCGTCTTCTGTTAGTTTATCATTTCCAATCGCGGCATTGTCAAGAAGGTCTTTAACTCTACAAGAAAATTTCGGGGATTGTGAGAACCACCGTGTGCTGAGTCTCTGCAACAGCATCTCGTCGCTGTTTTATGAGCTTGCTGGCTGTGGACGGGTGAAAATTCTCAAGATAGAAACCGGGCTTTAATAATTTCGGTGAAATGTGTGTTTATTGATTTGTTTAGCGCTGACTAAAAATATTGCTGAAGAAATAGGAAAACGAGGGGTAGAGAACAGAGAAAAGAAAATGTCTGTCGAAAAGAAAAGAGTAAAGTTTGAGCAGAAAGTTTTCGGAACAAGAAAATTGCGTTATGCAATCTTAGTAATGGAGCCGCACTCATTTCTGAAGGCCATTCACCAGCAGAATTTGCGATTAGTGCATCAAAAATAGTTCTACAATTTTTAAAGGTTCTAAGAAAAACATTCTAAAAAACCTAAACTCCTTCGTATGATGTCACGTTATTTGAAAGCTTGCATCGAAATTATCGATACAAATGGCCACAAGCTGACGTATCCCTTCACTTTCCAAATATACGAGCTAGTTTTCATGATTCTTCAAGTATTGAATTCCTTACTAAGATGCTTACTCTCATGCTTTCTCTCGTAGCTCTCAGAGGGTGTGTACGCTTCTATTACCAAAGATTTGCTTGTGGATTACGCTCCTGATTTACCAACAATTTCTAGCGCAAAAAAAGGTACACCTTCTGAACCAGAAGATTTGAAACCAGCGCCGTCAGAAAACTGTTCATTGCGCGACCACGAAAAAGTGTTACCAAAAGTTTTAAATTGGTAACCTATTCGAAAAAGTGAGTAAACCCTTGGTGTAACGAAAGCTTAACTATTATAGTTTTTAAAGTTTTAGAAGATGCCGTTTCAAAAGCCGTGAATCGACGGAACAGTATTACGGAAGCTGAGAGAATTCTACGAGCTGAATGGGCCTTATTCCCAACAGCGACCTAGTTCAGTTTCCTCAGAATGTCTGGTGTTCTCGAGAACATGTTGCGAGATATAAAATCAAAAACAGTTGCCAAATAAACTTCGCAATAGTTTTTTATTTCAAGTTTGTTAGTATAATGTTTAAAACTTATTTCTTAAGTTTTTTGGTCCTCGAAATGTTTTGAATCATCTTTCCTTTCTTGGTGGTCGGTTTGGTGATTCTTCCATTAGCTCCAGCGTGTTTTTTCGGACGTACAAGATTCTTTCCTTCGCGGCCAGGCTTCAGTTTTTCGATCAGTTCTTTAACTCGTTCGATTTCTTTTGCTTCACGTTTTTGTTGCACGCTTTCTTCCTCGCTGGCAGACATGTCCTCATCATTTTCATCGGCCTCTTGTGCTACCAGCTTTTCGGCCATCTCTTCTTCACCGTCAACAAAAACCTCGTGACCAAACTTGTCCAACTTAAATGCCTCAGTCGGTTGAGTTGCTTCGTAGCGTGCCTTCACTTCTGTTCGGTTCACGTATTTGTCCTTGGCCGCTGTTCTGAGCATACGACGATGTTTTGCGGGCGTAACATAGTCTGGGTTTTCCCACAACGCTTCACCTCCAAAAGAATTTGCGAAAATCTTTACAGGGTTCATGACGAAGCGAGGTCCAATCTCAGCCAAGGCACCATCTTCAGCCAGAACTAAAATACCAAGTCATTAATTACAGGTGTGAAAACATAATCTCAAAACTTCTTACTTTGATAATTTCGAAACCAGATTCTGTTGTCTAGGAAGGTGAACGTATAGACCCGGTCGACGAAAGGTTGAGATTTTGGATGATGGTTTGGAACGCCAAAGACTTGTGTAAGCAGCTCACGAAGCAGCATAAGATGTGGAATTTTGGAAAACTGCTGGTCGAACGACAGAAGGGGGCGGGCGCCTTTGAGACAATTTCCAGTCAACTTTAATTCACTCATTGTGCTGACGTTTTCCATGTAGAATTTTGCTGATGGACCATCGGGCATACATGAGAGCCACATGTAGAGATCCTGTTTGTGCCTGCCCTCAAAATACATTGCCTTGTTGCAATGCTTCATCTCACCGAGCTCGTTGATAACTGATAGGGTCTTCCAGCGTTCAAGCTTTGATTCGGCTCGATGATGCGGCATGACGTTTTTGATGTCTTTCATCAAATGACGGTCCCGGAAATTAATTCCCCGCCCACACAACACCAGAACACGCTGACGATTGATCCATTTCTCCTGAAAAGCTAAACGGCGTGAACAAAGTGGAATTTTTAGTGTTTCTCTATTTTCACCTTTTTCAATGGCTTGTCGTCGGACTTCCGGCTATCTGGCAGCTTGACAACTTCCTCTTGTTTTTTGGGATCCTTGGGCACAATTTCCAGGCCAACTGATCTCTGAATCTTAGTTTTATATTTTCCCATCGCGACTTAATGTTTAAAACACGTGTGAAAATTAGGAAGGCTCCGAGAAGAAGGCTGAGTTTGAATTACAGAAAATTGTTAGGTGGCGTTTTTGAATTTAGGCGTATGAATATCCAGGAAAAACATCCTTTTAGGAAAAACATAATTACTATCGTGAATGTCTGAAAACTTCTAAGAAACGCAAAGTTTTGGTGCTTAAAAGCGTTGTTTGGATGTATTTACGATTTTTTTGTATTTTACAAATATGTTCGTCATTTTTTCTTTCCTAATAACTGAAAAATAATATCTAAATAATGACCCACTTGTGAGAAGTTTGCGGTGTTAATTTTAAGTCTTACGGCGTACAATATCAAGGATTTTTGGATGAGTCTCTTTTTCTAAAGTTCAAACATTTATTTGAAAAGCTTCGCGTTGAAACTTCTGGTTGCCACGAGTCCGAGGTGAGCTTGAAGTTTTCTTATCCAACTTTTCATCACTGACATCGGAGAAGCGACTTGGTGGGCAGATGTCTTTGTAAGTGTTTGGATAGCTCGCAATGCTTAAATCAAATTAGAATTATTTTCAATCGCAATCATCGCAAACTCTAAGCAAACTTACCTAAACGTAGTCTCTTCGTTGTGGCTTGACGAATAGCCACTTGAGCTTCTCATGTGTCGTTTCATCATGGCTGAAGCTTTTGCCGACTTTCGTGCTTGATACGAAGGCTTATGTTTCCTTGAAACGTTCGAAGGGGAGTTTTCCGAAGACGAAGAAGTCTCTTCTGCTGTTTCTAAAAGCAAAAACCTTAATATTCGCTTAAACTTTTGCCATTGACCTTTATCCACCTCTCTGTGACATAAACTTGGACTGTTTCAACGATTTAGCCGAGAATTCATTATCAGACTCTGATCCGAGTGTATCATACTCCGTTATTGGAATGTGGAGTGTTAAAATCTTTCGCACTTCCGAGTCTGTCGAGCCTGGGTTATCAGATTCAAGAAACTGCATATCTTGGGTCTCTGAATCGCGAAGTCGAGTGACTGAACGACGAACTTTGCTGTATTCCGGTTCTTTGTTCTATGGGTGAATGATATTCAGTTGATTTGCGTTTAATTTATTTTACCATTTATAAATCATTTTTTGTGAATTTAACTCAATTTGCCATAATAAAGTCATTAGAAAGAAAAAAATAAATCATTTGTGTTACCCTGTAAGAGTCATCCTTGTTCTCGTGGTATACGAAAGACCCACGGACCGAATGGTAGGGCCCGCTGTACACGTTTCCGCTGTAAGAACTTTCGCTGTAAGTTTGTTTGTTAAGCTGGAAGGTTGCATAGGGACACAAATCTTCGATGTATTCTGCAAGTATTTCACTTAAAATTTTTCTTTAATGTCTTAAAATTGGGAAAATCTCACCATTTCCTTCGATTTTATATTTGTTCGACTCTACCGAACTAAAGCTCAGATTGTTGTTTTGAACCCTCGAGTGTGGATAGTTGGGTTCGAGGTGGGTTTTGTTCATAATATTAGCGATTGATGGTGTTTCTGATTGTGATGAAGCCAAAATTCGGTTTTGCGATGCAATTTCTGGGAAATTAAAAAAAATGTACAAGAAGTTAGAAATATAGGAGAAAAAGCATTAAAACATAAAGCAGTGAACATTTTTATTTCCATACTTTTTTTCTTGATGAAAAGAATTGTTGCAACGGATCCAAGTAGAATGAAGAGTGAGAGCGTGATGGGAATGAATATTTTGTGGTTGAACGAAAGTATCGAATCTTCGGGTGGCAGCATAGCGTTGATGTCAGCGTTATAAATTACTAGAACAAACTTAGGTTATGTTCAATCATCAAAGCAAAAAAAAATTCTTACAGCCTTGAAGCGTCAGCGTTGTGAAATCGTAAATAGCAGTCGTCGATCCAGCATTGTTATAAGCGGTCACTTTTAGTTGATATTTTGTGGCTGGCACAAGATCTGGAACCGTGAAGGTTCGTTCAGTAGACGCAACGTGACTTGCAATCATATTCCAATGAGACCGTCCAAACATCCGACACTCGATGACAAAATACGAGATTCCGCATCCACCATCACCCCAAGCATCTAGCCAGCATGTAAGGGTTGTTGAGTTGTTGGTAATCATTTGAGAATGCTTAGGCTGAACCGGAACAAGACCTATAGTTTGTGTGCTGACTATGTCACAAGGAAGGCCAGTCCCAATTTTATTGTAGGCGGTGATGTAGAGCTGATATTTTGTGCCACAACGGAGGTTCACCAGGAGGTGTGCACTTGATTTTGAATCAATTTGAAGTTCTTCCCAGTCTCCGTTGTCTTTTTTGTAATTTATAACGTATCCGAGGGTAGAACTACCTCCGTTGTAGCTGTCAGACCACTGCAGCATTAAACTGTCAGTAAATATATCAAGAACAGCCAAAACTGGCGGGTCGGGCGGAACAAATACGCGAATGCTGTATGAAATTTGATCTTTTCCCCAAGTGTTCTCCACACTGCACGTGTAATTTGCTTCGTCAGCACGTTGACAATCTCTTATAATCAACGTCCCGTTTTTCGCGATAGATTTCTTTGAGCTGGTTTCCAAAGGAGCAGTATCTTGTTGCCATAAGACACTTGAAGGTGGAATACCGACCTTTTTGCAAGGAAGAATTAAATCTTCTTTCCACGGCGTATTGATTTGGCGTCCAAAGGATACAATTCGAGCCGGAACTTTGTTGTTCGGTGGCACAGTAACAACGATTGTTTTTTCACCTTCTCCAATTTTTGAAGAAGCTTGAATGAAATTGAAAGAAAAGTACAGTAAGATGGAAATATAGGAGACAAAACATTTAAACACAAGACAGTGAAAATTAATATTTCCATACTCACCGGTCAGCCAAAATTGATAAGAAGCTTGTTCTTGTAACCGTTGAATCTCATGCTGTTCCATGTTTGGAGCCAAAACTCGCTTATGAGTGCCCTCATCTCTACCACCTTCAACAACAGCAGCGTACAACGTATACGCAGACTATTAGGAAGGAATAATTAGTTTATTATAGTTTGCAAATTGGATTGATAATTTCACTTACTATTTCACCATTCTTGAACCGAGGAGGAAGCCACGACACGATAATTTTTGCGCTTGAAGATGGAATTGCTTTAATGTTTTGTGGCGCTGACGGTACTATTAAAGGAAGGAAGAAGTTCAATGATTCGCCAATTTTCAGTTTTTTTTCAATCGGTCTCACCATCTTCATGAGTAATACAATTAAAACTCTTCGTTTCTACCCCGTCACCCACTGATGTAAACGCAAGAACAGCAAACGTGTAGTTGGTGTACTTTTTTGCATTGTCAATTGTGAAATATTGATTGGACGTGGTGGCGATTATAGGAGTTTTTTCGTGATATTCTTCAACTGGCACATAAAACACTTTGTATCCTCGAATTTTGCCATTCTGACTTTCCTTATGTGGTGGCGACCAGGTCACGTAAATCGAAGTTGAACTTAAAACATCGCACTTGGGATTCTCTGGTGGCAATGAAGGAACTATAAATAAATAAATAATTGAATATAAAATAATCTTCAATTAGTTCACTGAAATTGCAGTGTGCTACCGTCTTCCTTGGTGCTAATTATAATTTCTTTCGATGTAGGTCCACTTCCCTGTGCTGTGTAAGCTTGAACTAAGATTTTGTATTTGGAAAATTTGTTTAATCCTGATAAGATGACATCACCACCGAAATGACTGGCCTGCACTTCAACGGTCTTAAAGCTGTAGGAGACTGCTGACGCAACTTCGTTGATTTTCGAGCTTGTAACAAGTTGGTAGCCGGCATAGTACCCTAGAAGGTTTCCGTTCCACAGTTCTCTTTCGGGCGCGTCCCATGAAACATATATCTCCGTAGAACTGCGGGTTTCAGTTTTCACATTCGTTGGTGGGCCTGATGGCGCTTCTTCTAGAGTTGTCACCTGAATGATCCCGGAAAATTCCGACGGGCCGAACTTGTTTTCTGCAGTGCATCGAACATGATAAGCTTTTGCAGGCTTGAGGTTTACTATCGTTGCCTGACTTTCAGCACCGGCAATGATGATTTTATTAGCGTCTTGCCAGTTATCAGAGATGGGTTTGTATTGAATAACAAACTTATCGATTGGACTGTTTCCACTAAACGGAATGTTCCACGAAATTTGAATGCTTCGTGACAACTGAGAATTGATGCGAAGATTCTTCGGTGGCTCGGGAACTTCCTGCACAACCACTTGAATCATCAACTCGTCTTTTCCGTACGTGTTTGTAGCAATGCATAAGTAAAAGCCGGAATCTTGACGATAAGTGTGAGAGATACCCAGCTCAGACACCATTCCATCGTCGAGTGACTGATCTCGAATGGAGTATCGTGCATCTGTGGACTCATCAATGTATTGCTGGGTGGATTGCACTTTCCATTTAACCTCCATTGGAGTATCGCCTACGACTGAACATTGCAGATGAACCTGTTGGCCTTTCGCAACGCTGACTTGCTTGGTTCTCGACTCAAAGTGGGCCGGGACGTTGACTTTCAGAAAAATTACTTTACTAACACCTGCTCCGATACCATTCTTTGCTTCACATAAAAAATAACTTTGCGACGCCTTTGTTATTTTTTTAAAGTAAAGCGATCCGTTTGCTATTAACAATGTATCTGGCTCATATAAAAAGTCCTTATATTCACCGGGAGTGTTGCCAATCGCCTTTTTCCAAGTGACCGTTGGCACTGGGTATCCCTCTGCTTGGCAATTTAGCATCATGTCTTGACTCGCTTGTACACTTGTGTCTTTAGGTTCCACGACCCATTTCGGTGGAACATTAACTGTCAATGGAACGGCAAATTTCTCCACGCCCGCAACATTGCTTGCTATGCAAGTATAGTTGCCTGAATAATCAGACGATATTTTTTCGATGACCAAACTCGTTGAGTATTCATCAAGTCGCCTAATAATCTCGTTTCCAGTTCCAAGTATCTGCTTTCCATTTCTTTCCCATCGAAACGAGACTGGCAAATCTCCTTCTAAGATCTGACATGAGATGGCCGCTCTCATGCCTTCTCGAAGCATGTTCGTCATTGACTGAATCGGCATAATCTTCGGTAGCACAAGCACTTGGATCTCGACATTTCTTCGAGAAATTTGCTTCTGTTTGTTTTGTGCCATGCATGTATAAGTTCCTTCGTCTTCAGTTCGCTGCAGTTGTTCTATTATTAATGTACCGTTATTATAAGCTCTTTGTCGTCTATTTACAGGCAAAGTTTGGCCATCTGTGAAATGCATGAAAACTAAGTAAGTTTGAAAGTTGTGTCACGAAAACAAAACTCACCTCGTTCCCATTGAATTTTGTCTATGGGATAGCCAGCCACAGGACATTTGACGATTAGGTCTGTTCCTGACACACCAGTGATCTTTGACATTTCTCGAATAAACGGAATTCCATAAACGTTCACCCTGGCACTGTGTGCGACCCTGAAACGAAATTTGTTTGCTCAACTCTGAGCTTCAAAAACATTTAACTCGTCTTACTTTCCAATGTTATTTTGTGCCACACACGTGTATTCGCCTCCATCTTCGGGCTTGATGTTTGAAATGTTAACATGTGAAATGACATCGTCGTGCACAGTAACGTACTGCCCAATCAAAAACCTCGAGCTTTCCGGAATCTAGAAAATGTCAATGTAAACTTTGAAGAAATGTAAATTGAAAAGTTCCACTCACCGGAAAGCCGTCTAGCTTCCACACAAACTGTGGCGGTGGATGACCTGTCGCTACACATTTTAGAGATACCGTTGGTCCCGGCTGCAGAGTTTGTTCTGAAAACCAGTAGAGAAGTTCAGGTGACGCGTCACCAAGCTGTAGCTCAGCGGTAGACTGCACTTGTTCCCATTCATTTGATATAAAACACTGAATCATTCCGTGATCTTCTTTTTGAACTTTCTTAAGAATCAGCCTGTGCGGGTCAGAATGTATCTCTACACGATTGTCATTTATCAGTGGCTTTCCGTTATGCATCCAAATGACTTTGTCCACCGGCGACCCATTGATAATACATTGAAATTCGGCATTTTTATCAACATCCACTGTTTGTACTTGAGGTTGTAGGTGAGCAGAAAGTGAAGCAGTAACTGTTAAAGTTATTTGGATTGTCTCTTCGCCTGCGCTGTTGTTCACCCAGCACAAATATTTTCCGGTATCTTCGAGTTTAATCTTAGAAATTTTTAACAAGCCATCACTGATGACATAGACACGGTCATTTAGTGCTAGTGGCAACAGTTGATCATAGATCTCTTTGAACCATTTGTAACTTGGTGGTGGATGGCCTTGTGCAATGCATGATAGAACAATTTGTCCGTTAACATTGGCATGTTTAGATGCTTGTTTCTCAACATTTATTCTAGGCTGAACGTATCCTTTCGGCTCTGTTACGATAATCCTACCAGGATATGTGGACATCTGTACTTCACCCGTCAACCGATTCTGAAAAGTATTGACGTATGATACTTTAATTTTGCTCAATAATTTCGTTTTAACAGCTTAATCTAACAAGAAGTGAGACTTACCGTCGTCCGGCAGTGATAAGTAGTGTGGGCGTCTTCTAACCCGGCATTTGTTATGCACAAATCACCGTTTGTCAAAACATTATATTTTCCACCGACATCCGTGTTTGGGTAAAGGTGAAGCCCATTGTTTTGTATCCATGCAGTCACTGCAACATGGTCAGACACGAAACTTGGGACTTGACACTTGAGTACCGCAGTATTTCCGGAAATAACATACCTAAGGGAAACCAAAAGTTGGGAATCAATTTTAATTCGACTTTTTCATGTTTGATCTAACGTTTGACACATACTCGTCGTGTACTTGAATTGAATATTTCTGATTGATAACTGCAAAGAGAAATTAATAGGACGTACAAGAAATAGATTATTTGAAAAACATACTAACCAGCTTTGACATGAACTTCCCTACTCAGGATTATTCCAACCAAATTTTTTAATTTACATCTGGAAAAGAGGAAAGTTAAAATTGGTTTCTGTGACTTTTATGTTAATGAAATTGTGTACTCTTACCTGTACACTGACGCATGTATTTCATGGCGATATTTTTCAACTGCAAATGGTTGAAATAATAGTGTGCCGTTCGTAAGGGTTTTTATTAAGTCAGTGCTATGAATTGGTGGTGACCACTCGACCTAGTTTGATTTGAAATTTATGTTCATAAGGGTTCATAAGGTTTGTTTTATTAACAGTAAAATTCCTGAATATTTTGAAGAACTTTTTGTGATTTCATTACAAGTAGAACCCACAACAGTCCATGTTTTTCAGGACTATATATTTTCAATGAATGAAAATATGAAAAGTTCAATGAAAACTTGGAAAAATTACCTCGGGATATGGATTGGCATGACCTGTGCATGAAATAAGTCCACCGGTGTTGTTCGAAAATTCCACTTTAACGGTAAAACATTTCAAGTATGAAGAAAGGCTTGAATTTACAAAAAATATATTAAACAGACCTTTGTATGGTGGCTCATGAACAAAAATTGGACCTTGATAGTCCAATGAAGTTGAATCTGCACGTGTCCGGTAGGAAAATGTGAGAATATGTGTATAAAAACGATTGGAAGAGAGTGATGAGAGCTGAAAGTTCCGTGAGATGCCGTAAAGTTCACTCACCTTGTATAATATTTGGTAATAAAAGTTGTAGGGTGAGTGATATACGATAAATAGCCTTCAGAAGGCACCCCACGCCCGTTTTCATGACGAGGTTTAAAACACATACGTTCCATTCATATCACGTGTCTACGTTATTTTTTGTTAAAAGAGAACTGTCGAATAAAAGATGAAACTATCTCGTCAAAACGCGGTAAAAGGGCTCGTTTGAATTCAATTAAGAGAAAGCAACAATGGAAAAGCATTTGCAAAAAGTCTGTCGATAGATTATATTGAACCCAAACGGGTTTTCCGGTTACACATACAATCGCTCAACGTACTATTTACAGACTGCACAATTTATACATACAAGTAAATATGCACATGGGTGCAGAAAAGCACGCATCAAGGAAAGCTCAACGATTAGCTACGTTCATTGTTGCTTCGTTCATGTCGAAAAAGCATTTACTACGAAACTACTACAGAACGTGAAAAAGCTTCTGCTTGTATTTGGTTCATGCGCAAATTTCCGCTACGATCTTCAAAACTATAGACAATGAAAAAATAATTTATTAAAAGAGATTGCGATGCACAAATGGCGAGTGCTTACAAAACTCGGGTATGAAGAGGCAAAATACAACATTTAGAGTTGTTTTTTCTAACTGCAATAACACAAACTGAATTCTTCAGCCACATGACTATTTATCTTGCACTTCTTGTCTGACTCAATATCTTTAAGTTTTTGAGCAATCTTAGCTTATAATTATAATGGCCTTTCTGAGGGAGTTTCCTTGTTGCTTTGTCCTTAAAGAACTCGACTTGGTTTATTATAAATTCTACTGACTAAGCGGAACAAATAGTCGCATCGAATTAACTTTTGCTTAACTTTCCCTATTCGTATTTAATAAGCATTATAAATAGATACCTGCATAAATTCTCCTTGCCTTATATAATTTCAACCATCCAGTATGCTCCTTTCTGTATGTTTTATAACTTTTGCATTATAGTTTTTCTCATTGAAAATTTATTTATGATGAAAAAATCTTCCAAATTCTAATGAATTTTCACCAAGTTAAAATAAAATATTTTTCAGAATTCAATCAAGTCTTGCCCACAGAATTGCATCGTTCACTTAACAGTCGAGGTTCCAGGGATCAATTGCGGTACTATTGAATATTTTCACTAACAACCACATTCAAAACGATTTAATAGAAGCAATAATTAGTCTAGAACAAGAAACACGATTTTCGCATAAAATTATTTACAAAATCTCTTGATTAAAATATATTGTCAAAAAAACTTGATAACAGATCAGGAAAAGATGCTTTTCAATTTCACTACAGCTTTTTCTTTAACTTAAGTATTTGAAGCTGATGCAGAGCTAAAAATCACTTCTGCTTCAATCTTGCCGGTTTTAAAAGTGAGTTTAAAATGAAAAAGAGTAAAAATCGTACAGAGGAAAATCAACTCTTACACAATGATTATCGATTCTAAACAGCATCCAACGGTCATGCGCAGTTTTATGGAGGGAACTCGAAAGCTATTGAGCTTTTTACCTCTGATGCTGCAGAACATAAAATGCAAGAATTAAATTATGAACTTGAAAATTCGATGGGGATTCCCTTCCCGCACCTCCCTAAGTGCAGCCCTGGTCATATTCCTGAATGAATTAAACGGAATGAGAGTAAAGTGTAGTTTCCACAATATAGTTGGGAGTATTGTGTACAACAAAAATGGAGAAAAAATCCCTAGTCCTTCCAGATTCATTCTCTCTGTTATGGTGAGTTTTTTGATCAGAAGACTTCGTTGAACTATAAAGCCTTCTACACAGACACATTGTCTGAAAAATTTAAAGTTCGACGTTATAATAAGAATTCTCGGAAATTTCCTAGAAGCTTTTCCTAGCCTGCAAAGCATCATTTCATACTCGGAGTAGCATACAGTACCACGACAGATTATTATACCACTTTTGTGAAAAAACATTTGCTCAAGTTCCTGTAGATCCACAATATTTTCAGGCTCGCGATTTTTTGTTTTAATTAGCTAAAACATGTGAAACTGTGATAACATAGTTCATTGAGAAAGTTTTTCATGAAAATGATGTGGAAATTTAAATTTTGTGGAAAACTATGAAAAACCAATTATCAAAAAAGTCACTTATTCGATGATAACTCGGCAGCCGACTGCAGTTTTGCACTTGTAAATGTATTTTTCTATAGTCTCATGTTTTGGCTTTA
>JPYR01001081.1:0-11595 GCA_000775305.1 Belgica antarctica
TGGTGGTTATGTTCATGGTGGTTATGTTCATGGTGGTTTAATACTATTCCCGAAAAATCATAGTGTTTGTTAAAAATCATTGATCAATCAAACTTGGGTTTTAAATAGACAAAATGCAATATATTAGCAAAATATGGTGAAATCTATGAAAACCACGTTTTCTATACAAACAATTCATAAGTGAAGTCCACATTTGGAACATTAGGCGAAATTAATTCTTAAAGGCAAGTAAAGAGTTTGTTATTGTCTCTTCGTCGTCACGCAGGAGTATGTCTCACTCAATTCTACTGTCACCTTATAATATGCAAATAACTGATTTATAGTGCTTTACATTTCAAATTGGCTGATCGCAAACAAATTATGGAATAAATTACAGTGTTTCCACTTATGGAATACGGGAAAATCGCCAGTAGTACCTGGTCGTTGGTTCAGCTAAGCTGTTGAAGATTTATTTTCATTCTTTCTGGTTTAATTTCATTAAGTGGTATTTGTGGCGGATTTTTATGAATGAACGCAGTTGTGAAGTGAAAAACTACCTGAAAGTGTCCGGCGGGTCGCATAATTACAGAAGCCAGAAAACAATACGTACACAGTAAATGCCTAAAACGGAAACAAACTCGTCAAGTTTTCGACGCAGGTAGACAAAAGTGAATTATACCGAGCTGTCCGTTAATCGCGCCAGTCACTTCTAAACTTTCTTATTGTGATGACCTGAAATCAAAGTTCCTATTAAGTTTAAATTTACAAAGTCATTTTAAGTGCACGAAAAAGTTCCGAAGATGAAAATTATTGTATTAAAGTATGTTCAGCTTGTGTGCATAACGTTCTTCATGAAAAACAACGTGAACTGCGCCCAGCTGATGATCGACTCAAAGGAAATGACGAACCTGAAGATGTCGGGTTGTGTCGCGGAGTGTCTCGATCTTCACGTTGCTTATGTGAGTCTGGATTTGAATGTCGTTTAAATTTGAATATCAATTTACATTTCAAAATCTTCAATTTTCATTCTAGAACCTAACTCAATGCTACCAGCACTGCGCTAATAGATCAGATTCTCTCGCAGACGTGGTGTCCACGCCTGAAGCGTTTAACGCATCGTTCGACCTCCATTGTCGCGACTCCGAGCGATTATTAATTCAAGTCGAGATTGGCAGCAGCCACGCTGAAAATGAAAAATTCATTTATATGGTTACGATTCAGGAGTCGACGAACTCATTCACAGACCGGCTCATCTATATCGTGAGTATTTAATCTTGTCACCAGCTCTGCGTCGCACTCCGCGCCAAATTTAACGTGCTAGCACTGTTTTACTCAAAAAACACAAAATGTTTTACTCGCCAGTCTGATTTACCACTGATTGAACTGCACGACCTTAACCCAGCGCTGTCATACAACGTTTCCGCCACTATCGTATCAGCCAAACATAAGTTTCGCGATTTGGGAACGCAGCGGCACACCACGTTGAATGTCGATTTTCTGCCGGATAAAGTGACCGAGGTGATCGTTGAAGAGTTCCATCCAATCGAAGGTGACGGCGAGCGTCTGAGAGCGGTTGTTGAATGGAAGCCTATTCGACGTGAGTAATTAAATTTCCCATAAATTTGACTGCCACTGATTTAATTTACGTTTTTTTAGAAAAAACCTGTTCGTATGAAGTGACGCTTCACAACCCAAGCAACGACTGGGACTTAGCAGACAAGGATGGCATCAATTTGTACTTCCATGAATACGAAAGTCTGACTTACGACACCCGTTACTGGGTCAATGTTCGCGGGAGCAACCAAGTGAATGACTCATTCCGAATCCAAGGCAAAGAAAACTGGGTTTACTTCAAAACACCGTCTTGCTGGAACCTGACAAAGTCGCAAGATTTTTGCGGTCCATTGGAAATTGAAGGACTCGTTGCTGTCATAACCGCAGTTTCTGGGAATGTTTATGCTTTGAACGTTACGTGGAACAAACCTGAAATGGTGCCAGAGTACTACAAACTGCTTGTCAGCGACATCGATGCAAGAAGAGATGAAAATGGAGTGGAAGGAATTTATGAGTACACATTACACAAAGTTAGTTCCGAAGATAAACCTTTTGTTCAAAATATGATTGAAACCCTTTCTTTTAGAACTTGACGTCAGTTTTCATCCCCAATATCACAATAAAGGGCAGCGAATGTGACATAACTTTGACCGCTACCTTGAACAACCTGAGTTCGCAAGGATTCAAATACATTCAAGTCCCCCAGCACGAACAAATCCAAAAGCACGAAAACCTCCTCAATTTCTATCACTACGCATTCATTGTGGTTGCTGCTTTTATCATGATTGTGCTGTTTCGTGTTTGGAAGATCCGAACGATCCGTGTCGAGAAAGCCTTCACTCAAAAGCAACTAGAGAATATTGACTTAGATTTGGTGAAGTCGATTTCGAATCGCACAATGCTGGAAACTGTCGCCGATTTGACACGCGACAGTGTCATGGAAATTGAGCGAGAAAACATTGCATTGCTGGAGGTTCTCGGGGAAGGAAACTTCGGGATTGTAAAGAAGGCAGTTTTGGTAAATGAACCTGGTATTAAGTCCCTTGTTGCCGTTAAAATGTTGAAGTGTGAGTTATATTTTGGATTGACTCATGGATTAATTAGGCTTTGATGCACCGCAAAGCACAAAAATGAGTTCAAAGGTTGAATTTCTAGCAAAAATCTTAAATTTCGCGATTATTTATTCCCAGACACACCAAATCTCGAAGACATCAAGCAGTTCCATCAAGAAATCAGCGTGATGAAGTCTGTTGGAAAGCACAAGAATGTCGTTAGCATCATCGGCCATTGCACATCGAGCATCGAAGAGTTGATGCTTCTCACGGAATATTGCGACGCTGGCAGCCTTTACGGGCTGCTGAAAGCTGAACGTGAAAAGCAAGCTTGCTACTACACAAAGAAGATCAGTTGTGCGCCAGTTCAGAAGTACCCCGACAGCTTATACAACTTTGATGACTCGGAGAAGATAATATCGAATAAAAGTTTGGAGTACCCGTCGAGTGTTTTTGCCGTCAACAGAATGTACGATGCACTGAACAACGAGAATGAAATTGAGAAGAATCAACGTCAACCACCACTCGACTCAATTGCGATGACAGCCACTAATGCGCTCTATCTCGTGTTGAATGAAAACGATCCAAAGTCTCTTCGAGTGATTCCGGAGCCGGAAGACCCCGGGAAATTTCTTGCAAGCGTAGACCTCGTCTCATTTGCCAAGCAAGTCGCAGATGGGATGGATTTTCTTGCTAAGAAGAAAGTCGTGCACCGAGATCTCGCAGCACGAAACATTCTCGTCTGCTCAGACAGAACAGCAAAAATTGCTGACTTTGGGTGAGAAAAAATGTTACGTGGCTGGGGTGGTGTCTGGGTATGATGTGCAAGGTGTATTTTTATCGCCGAATGTTTCTACGAATGATGAAGAAAATTTTGTAAATTTTCTTAGAAATATTCTTCATCATCGACCACCAACTCTTATAAAACATACTTTAAAGCTTTATTCCATCCTAAAACCACAAAATTTCATTCAATCATGAACATAAACCAAACTTTTCTTTTTTCCACTTCACCAGACTGAGCCGTGATATCTACCAAGACAACGTTTATCGCAAAGTTGGCAAAGGAAAATTGCCAATAAAATGGCTGGCAGTAGAGTCGATGACGCACCAGGTGTACACGTCTCAGAGCGATGTGTAAGTTGCAAACTTCTTTCTTCTCCGCTAACGTGATTACCATTGACTGTTTCTCCGCTAGATGGTCGTTTGGGATTTTACTTTACGAAATTGTGACTCTTGGGAGCACACCGTACCCTTCGATTACCGCGGATAATCTGCTTGAGTTACTGAACAGCGGTTACCGCATGGAGAAGCCGCAGCACTGCCACCACTCGCTGTACAAAGTGATGAAGTCTTGTTGGGAAAACGGTCCTAACGACCGGCCGACGTTCGAGGAACTTTCCGTCACTTTGTGCCACTACTTAAAGCAGGAATCCATGTGCGACGAACAGTTCATCGACTTGCAGAAGCTTTTCGTCAAGTGCACGAGCAGCATGTAAGAATATTTAAATTTAATGTGTTTAATTATTCACTAACTCACTCCCTTCCCTAGGAATTACTTGAAACCAATTGCATGAGCGAAGGAGCGTGCATAATTAAGCAAGCAGTACTTGCCAATAACATTGATTTTTATTTACTTAAAGCATTTTCCATGTAGGTATACGACTAATGAATATTTGAAAATAAATTTTATCGACGAAACGAGCAAGAATCGATCCTTTCGACAGCATGATAGCGCAAATTCCCATTTAATGGGTTTGACCCAATTTTCGTTTCCTTCCCCCGAAAGCCTAATGAATTAAAGTCTTAATTTCTAATCAACGATGTCAACAATGACATTAATATGTCTGCAGACACGTCGAAGCATCCAAAAAGCATCGGCAGAGTGAAAGATTTCTCCTACATTCAAAGAATGCCTTCCAGCATCCCATCGGAATTGAATAAACATGCCACATACAGCTCTCGAAAACAACCGAGAAAATTTAACCAAAATTGATTACCAGAATAAAAGATGTGAATGTTTTCCTTCCCTAAGCACCCAGGATGATGGTGTGTGCTTGTGTAAGTATCATAACCTCAAAAAAGTTTGATCTTTATAAAACAGTTGTACTTGAGTGTTTTTAGCTAGAATATTATTTCATCTCTTCAATTTCATCCATGACTTTTTTAAAAGTGAAAGCTTATTTAAAATCTCTGCCTGACATGCCTGAAAATTAAAGTGCCATGTCTTGATACTTGAATCAGCCACGTAAATCCGTCTTAATATCCACGCAAAGCACTCAAATTATTTGTTGAACTTTTCAACTTGGTATCTCACCTACGCAAGACGCTTTCACCTTGCTGGGCGAATCTTCTCTCAGAATTCTACCAGAGTTCTCAACAAACAAGATATGTACACGCATCAATTCAAATGAGCAATTCAACGCTGGCTTATTTGAGCTTCCTTGCCAACTTTCTGCAAACAACCTATATTCACAATCAAACGCAAACACAAAACGAAGAAAAAAGTGAAAATTCAATTTAACGCAAATCAATTTTGCTTCAGTTTTATTCTTCTCTTCCTTCAAAGCCCCTCCGTGACAAGTAAAAGAAGTTTTGGATTTTCAGTTTCGTTTTTCTCTCGATTTACGGAAGATTTTCCTTGATTAAAGTTGCCATGTACTTTCCCCCTAAAGCAGCCTGCTATCCCTGACTGATGATTTCATTCACCGGGATTGCGATTCTCCGACATTTCTTCACGAGTGAAACGAGAATCTCATTAAATATTGGCATGACGAGGAAACGAGTGGAAGCGGCAGCACAAATTTCCACCTCTGTGAACTTTAATTTTCAGTGTGTCGTGAAAAGCAGCCATAAAACAGTGCTGATAACAGCGAAATTGCAATCGAGAGTGTTCGAAGAGACCGAGAGAAGCTTATTTCATGGTCAATAAAACATCACAGAGTGGCTCGTTTTGTTTTCTTTTTCGAATCAACCTTTTCGTATGCAATTTTCCACTTCCCTTGTGAGATTTTGCATTGATGGAAAAAATTAAATTTCAGATCATTTTGTGTCAAGCGCCAATTCACTTAAATTGTTTGAACGTTGATCGTGAATTCATGCAAATTTCGTCCCCGTGTTGTTTTAACGACGCTTTCAATAGAAATTTTTCCGAGTTTCTTAGGAAATTTTATCCTTTGGGTATCTTTGGATGAAAGGAACAATAAAAATTTGTAAATAAATTTGTGAATGAGAAGCCAATGCATTCGTTCGAAATTAAAGTTAAGAAGCAAATGCATCTGAAAAGTGAGATCAACAACCGCTTGACCGTTACAAGAGAATTCGGGTTTGAATGTGTTTCAATCCAAAAAGTGTTTACAAAAATGAATAACTTGAAAAAGCACCTAAATAATCAAAACTCTTATTATAAACATGATTTACGAGCAAATAAAACAGTTTCTGCTCAAAATGTTCATAAAAATTCTCTACAGAACAATGAACGAAAGCATAAAGAAGAAAGTTTTAGAAGAATTTCCTTCGACACTAACGTTTTCGACAAGTGACTTTCCTTTGCCTTGAAAGTTTTTTTTCCCAAAACAATTTTCAACTGCTTTCAATGGACCTTTATGAAGGCATCATTGAAGCGAAAACGACAGCAGCCCACTGCCTGCTATCATTGGAAACATATTTAAATGCAAGCTGATTTCTTCCACCTAAGTTCCCATGATATGACGAAAAAGTTTTCTTTCCGTTTATCTATTTCTTTTCATCACTCAATGGCTGTATGCATGCTTATCGTTCGGAGAAGCAGATGAAAATAGCAGAAAAATTGCGAATGGAAACAGAATGAAATTGAAGCGAATCCAATCTGCATGAATTCACATTTATTCATATCTAGATATTTGTTGCTCGATGGAATCAGAAAATGTACATTTAATATTTCATATAGGTTGAGCATCATCATGCATTTTACGGTTTAGATTGGAAATAATGCTTCCATGTGCGCTTGCAAAGGAAGTGGAAAAAGCTTTCTCCCAAGCCCGATAAAAGCCAAATTGGAATTGGATTTTCTCCTAATGTTATCGCACCATTCATCTTAATACTTTTGTCTGACAAACAAATTGGAAATAATTGCTTGCTAGCTTGCCGAGGACTACCCAGAAATGGTTCGAGTGCATGAGAGAACGAGAAGATGAACCCAACTTCGATTGTAATTACACATAAAAGCTAGATTCCAAATGGAAATGACACATGAAAAAGTTTTAGTTGGTCTTTGTGCTCAGATTGCTTGTTGCTGATAAGCACTCTCTTCCGATAAAGAAGGATTTGAAGTTAGTTTTGAAGGAGACGGAGTCAGAGAATATTTGAATTCTATGCAATATTTCTTTTACAAAGATTGGCTTAAATTGGTTAGAAGGATTTGAATCTTTGCTTCGACTTTCGACTTTCGAAAAAAGGGTCATATAAATTCAACAAAGCTATGTTGAAGCAAACTTCTTTCACAAATAAGCTTTTTTTTGTTTAAACAAATCAGATAAGCTCAGAACCATATTTTCTCGATTTATTGAAAAATCTTATGTAACTGAAAAATGAAAAATAAACATACATACATACATATTATTTTAATTACTGCAACTTTGTTTTATGTGAATATAACGAGCTTCATCAGTTTCGGTAAGCTTTTGATAACTAAATCTCGGATTTCAGTTGCTTCTTCTGAAGCGTATGAAAGACTGTTCTAACACTAAACTTTGTCTTTGAGTGAAAGGAAGTGAGACAACCGTAAAAAAGCAGTGAAGATAAAATTATGTTTCACGAAGTTCAGAATGACCTCACTCCACGACATCAAATGAATTATCTGACTAGCAATCTGATAATTTCCCCGTGTGAGTTCTGCGTCACCAGAAGTGAATTAAAACATGTTTGGCGCTTTGAGCTCAAAGACAAGACGTTGCCGAGAAGGCAACGGAGAAAATGAAAAGATAAAGTTGATCCTTTGAAAGGTGTTAATTAACGTCGTTTGCGACTCGCAAAATTATGTTAATAATCTAATCCTTCATCCGTTTCGCTCCCACTTTATCGTCATCGTCTTTTGACAAGAAGTTCCATTAAATATGACAACTTTTCTTCACAAACAAGCGTCTCAAAGAAAGTTGTATCCCGAAGAAAGTTTTTCGTTGACGAGCAGTACGTGAAAAGCAGTTGAAAAACTGTGAAGTGGGAACCTCTATGAGTTAGACTTTTTGAAGGACATTTCAGAGTAGGAAGCATGGTACATAGTGTTGGTTTGTTGAAAAAGTCCAGCTTAAGCAACCTAAAAACATCATGTACCTGAAACTAAGTTCCAAATCATTGATTTTTAAGTTGTAAAATAAAACCATTCTTCCTCAAGTCTTGAGGTTCCACCTTCACCACATTCCGCCTGTAAAAATCCTTCATTGAAAATGTAAAGTGAAGAATCTTCAAAGCTTATACAAGGAACACATTTTTCTTCCGAAAGCAGACCAATTATATTAAAAGTTTTCTTTTAGAGAGAAAAGCAAACTGAGAAATGAATAATTTTCGAAACGAACGCTGCAGAACTTCACGTTTTTCATCCTTTTCCGTGGAAACGTGACGAGCTTGTCAAAAGGCTTTTTGAAACACGCTCGAACCAGTGCATTCATAAAAGCTGGTTAAAATTGCGGTGGAAAAAATGTTTCGAAAGTTAACGTTTTCCATTAAAACTTAAAACGTCTCGGGACTTCCAAATGTATATTGTTGAAGTTTGCAAAGTGCACTTGCAATCTTCACCGAGTGTTCTCTGCTGTCAATTAACGGAAGTGCAAGCACTGAATTGATTCTTTCCCGGGAGAGATTCGGAAAATAATGATTATCAAAACACCTTTCGTGCACACTGGAGACGCCCAGACGTTCAAGCACCGAGATAATCAATATTCAATTTTTCATCACACAATCGAACACAGATGGTTCCATTAAATGAGAAAGACGAGTGAGGGGAGAAGCAGCAAATCGTAGTGCTTGGAGCTTATTGCACCTGTGTGTAGTCAACAACAAAAAAACTTTTTTTTCCAATTCGGTGAAATGATTTATGTGATTATGTGAAATTTTGTATCGGTCGGCAGAAGCTTTACGCGTATCGATTTTCAACCGAGTACTATGGAAATTGTAATAAATCTACTGTTTTTGTGTTGTGCACTCTTGCTGCTGCTATTTTTCTGATTGAAATGCAAATACAAGTTTGCACATGAAACTGACGTTTCATGCAACGCAATAACATCGTTTTCCTGCTGTCGGGAGAAGAAAAAAGGGGGCAAATCGAATCCCAATGCAATCACGTTCCTTTCAACTTGCACCCGCTTAGCCTTCATTACTGCGGGAAAAACATTATATCAGGAAGTTTCTCGCCCGTTCCGATCTCAAACTTAATGCATCATGCAAATTTTAATCAACTTAATGAAAACAACATCCTTCTCCACTCGTCCTTCCAAGCGGATTTTTATTAAGACGCAAATGCACAACGTGACTGTTCTCAAGAGGGAAAAGAAGCGAAGATGAAGCTAGAAATTATAAAGAAAACTTCTTGGTTAAGGTTTGGGTTGCAATTAAGTCATTAAAGTTTTAAAAACATAATTTCAGCATTTGGAATTAATTTTAAGGAAAGTTTGCAAAAGTTTTTTTAAAGAAAATTGGACTTAAAAGATTTGTTCAAATCATAGCAAAATATTTCCACCAAAAATTTCATATTTTAATGAACCACACATCTCTCCAGTGCATTCAATCCACGTTCCCGTAAGATGGGAATCAAGTGGTTGGATGGAATTTTATGTTGTTTATGTTTTTATATCCATAGCAGCATGATAGGTCTTGCCGTGTTTGTTGTTATTCACTTTTTACTTCCACCCTCTGCCAAGAACGAAAAGGATTTGTCCATAAATTATGTTTTAAGTGTAAACACCACCATGGATTTTGAGGAGTTCCTATAGCATCTGCTGAATCTCACAGAGAAATTAACTTTGAATCATGCCGTGATGCAATGTTGAATTTTTCCGCACTTTAATTAGCGAGTTTCAACTACCGCCGTGCCGTGCGCACTGCTTTTCCTTTTAAAATATTCTGTGAGTGCAATTGGGAGTTTAAAAATGTACACTGAAAAAATATTTGCGTTTTCATTCCTACTGATGCATCCATCATAAAGAAAGGCGAAACTTTTCATTAGAAAAGGAAAAAAATTGTTTCCACAAATGTTGTTTCGATGTTATTCTTGGGGATTGTGAAGCAATGAGGTTGATGTTAACGATGCTACTGAAAAGCTTTGCACTTGAGCTTCGTCTTCACTTCTTTGGAACACCGCAAAACACTCCCAAGTGGGGATTTAATTTTCTGCAGATTTTTTCTTTTATGCATTATGCTCCAGAGCGGGGATAAAAAATGGTGAAAGGAAATATGTTGTAGGAAAATGTTTTGACTCTGCTGTCGAGCGAAATCACAAAGTCTTATCACGAGATTAAAATTCTCAGCAACATAATTTTTTTGGTTGAAAAACTGAATTTCAACGAGTTCAAAATTCATTTTCTAAGCATTCAACCAAAAAATGACATCACTGCCACCACAGCCATGTTTGCGACTCTCTTCTCAGCAAGAAATAAAAGAAATCTTTTGAACTGACAAAGTATCTGATGATGAAAATGTTTCCGCATTACTTTTCCCTCATCTTTTCTTCTTTTTTCCAACCAGCAGTCAAATAGATTAAAGACATAGCATTTCACAGTAACATAAAAAATAATAAAGTTGACACAGCCTTAAGAGTTATGAGCTCGGGACACGTTGTGAAGGTAAAAAGAAAATCCTTGAAAATTGAAACATTGCTGCATAAGGGTTTTTCATTGCTGTCTCCAATGCGACGAAGCTTTTCTACCTGAAAAGTCCTCACATTCCCAACCGCATTGAACTGAACCTGTATTAGAAGGGCTCGAGTTGAGGTGAAGATGCCATTACATATTTTATAAACCACCATTGCCGCCACATGTGAAAAAATGCGCTTTTGATTAAATAATGGATTCCGGATTAAGGTTAGAAAAATGGGATTTAATGTGCAACCTGTTAGTCCGGAACGTTTATACTACTTTCGTTTATACGTTAGTACGAAAGTAGAGAACCTAGTTGTGCACAAATCAAATTTGATGAGAAAGCGTTAATCAATTGCTAGTTCAACTGTTCGAAATAATTTCAGGTTCAAGTTTCACGCATTCACTGAAATTTCACTTCGCAGAATGGCAACTGCATTTATTGACTCAACGTGGTATGAATTTCAGCATTGTATAAACTTTCGACATCATCTCCATGTGTGCAAATACATATTTTTAACGTCTTTAAATTCAAATCTGGTCTAGCTCATTCATACCCTCCTCACGAAAGTTTCGTACCCTCACCACTCGACAATTCCACAATAGTCGACACGAGGCACGAAAAGCGAGCAACAATTCAGAGATTAAAAATCGAATAATCGCGAGTAAACGCAATCTTACCGGCTAGAAACCGATTTAATCCGTTCACGAACCGCTCGGGCCCGCAATTGAGTGCACATTGAAGTGATGAATTGGCCGCCGAGTGCGACAGAGAAAGTTGAAGTTTGTGAAATTTGCGCTTTTCATTCATGAACCTCGGGCAATCGCGGCGGTTCTGAAGAGCACCGTATTTGGAGCAAGTGGAGTTAATTTCGTGTTTCACAAGTTTTAATTATATATTTTATGCTGAAAGTACAGCAAATCAGAACAATCAATTAGTGAAGAATCATTGAGCATACGGAGGATTATCCAGCATTAAAAACATTTCTTTAAAAGGTGAATACAAAGTGAAACAAATCAAATTAAAAAACGCCGGGACAATCGAAAAAAACTGACGCTACGATCGGTCGGAAACAATTAAAAAGGATTTCAGCGCAATTAAAAGGATTATTCAGAGCTCGGGTGAGTGTTCCAGTTTGTTACAATGTTTGGCTCCACGACAGTGATTTAATTCGAGTTACTTC
>JPYR01001082.1:0-12576 GCA_000775305.1 Belgica antarctica
ATGAGGGGACCGGTATCGAATATGTTGTGGGGACCGGTATCGGGTTCACCTCAATAGTCTTGTAATTACACAGTCAGATATGCAGTAGATTACTCGAAACAGGAAAAACTACTTAAAAGCTTTACTTAAATGTCCTACAATGAATTTTATTCAGTAGCTTTATTAGCAGTAGCTGAGTAGAAACTTTACAATATTTTAAGAAATAAATCTACTAAATTAGTTTTAAATCAATTTACCATGAACACTGTAACGTGATTTGATGACCGGTAACTTAAAAAGCTAGTCAAGCGAACATGAAATAGTGTTCAAGACATCAAGGGACAGTGGAAATGCTTAAAAGCTCATGTTTTATTCCTTTCACGCTGTCAATAATTGCATTCTTGTGTGAAGTTGTCATGCATACTTTTCGAAAGTTGGTTCCACGTTTGTATGTCTACTACACGTTCAAGGAATTCTTCAAGATGCTATTCAAAATCATGTCAATGCCAATGTTTGAACTAGAGATGGATATCAAATAAATTGAATGTAAACTTGTCAAAAGGTGCTTCGGTCAAGAATAATCAGCAGTTACCTTTACTTCCCAGATATTTTCTCTTACTGTCTCTTATGATCGAACTGCTGTCAACCGATAAATGATTCATTATACAGTAGTTCTTCACACAATCAGTCACTTGTGAAAATCAAGGTATCCAACCGATAAAGTTGTAACTATCAGATCTGTTCGTATCAACAACATCCCCTCGAGGCAAAGTTCACGACTTCACAAATATATGATAAAAGCCGGTGCGGGAATCGAAACAACAAATCTTTGTGTTTGCACTACATTCAATTTGTCTTCCCACTCCGGCTGGTTTCCGCTGGCAGGTTCCTTTGGGAAAATTCAATTGAAAGTTAATCACACATTATCATTTCCTTGTAGTCTGTGCGCAAATCATATATCATCGTCAGAGTTTCTTCTCATTTTTCGTCATTCAATATTGATATTAAATTCAATTACGCTCCGTGCAGTCGTTGCCTGCTTGTTCCTAGTCCCCTTAAATAATTTCGAGAATGCAACGATGAAAATATCATAAATTGTAATAACAAGACATTTTGAGGATAAAGAAAAGAAATAAAGAAAAGATGAATTTTTCCGTCCTACCTGTGGTTGGAGCAAATTGAGTTTTCTAAATGACATCGCAGAGGGAGAACGTAATCTGCTGACCATAAAGGCTCTCTCTTAACAACCTCGAGATAAATAATTTTGTATTGTCGACGTGGCAGTTTGGCATAGATTGTCATCACCAGAAGGAATGTCTCATTATTTGGACGGTAAAACATCATAACATCTCCAAACCTTGAAAAATTGATTCTTTTGGGGAAAATTGGCGTGTTCAGTGACGTTGGTTGACTTTCATTGATTGTGTGATCATTGAAACAAGTCATAAATAGAACTCAAACTTTGAAAAATTGGATAAAACAACCAAAGATAGCACTAAAGTGCTTCTGCAGCAGGGCTTTGTTCCGGTAAAAATTTCTGTTCCGGAACAGACAAAAGGAACAGCCAAAATAAATTACAGGAACGTTCACTAGAAAAAGAAACGTTCCGGAACAAAAATCGGAACACAAGGACAAAACAAAATCGGCGTTTCCTATAAAGTTCACGATTTGTCTTGTAATAAAAGTTTTAATTGGGTTTTCTCGAAAGTCAATTACATGTCTTTGAAGGCAGTTTTGCTCCCGAGACAGTTATTAAAGTTATTATTTACGAATTTTCTTTGATTGACGGATATTTTTGTTCCAAAACAACTGTTCCGCTCTGTTCCCGGAATATAATCTGCGTTATCTGAAAGTGAGTTCATCTCCGATCCGCGACACCAGAGCTTTGTTCCCCTGCATCTAAATTACTACAATAACGAATCCAAAGAATTTTCCTTCTTAATAATTGTAAATCCACACTGTGACGCACTTGAAAAATTGTCTCCACGACTTGGAAGCTTCCGAACGTTGAACGCTGCCTTTCTTTTCATCGACAAGATCATTATTTTTGCCTCAGGCTTCACAATTTTTTAAAACAAAATTTCCTTCATTACCGAAACGAGAACAGCAGCAAAAACGATTTTTCAAACAAGCACATAGCTTAAAATACTCCAATCGATAATGAAACTCTTCGTTGTAGCACCAACAGGAGTTAAAAATCAATTTAACTTCATGTATAGAATAAAATTTTGCAATTTTTGAACTTAATAACGCTTCAAAAACAGAGTTTGAAAATCAAGGCGTGTTTAGGCAAAACAGGTTGAACGAAATAACGAGTTTGATTCGTTGCAACATTTCCAATTTAAAGTTCAAATTTTTAGGAAAATATTCTGAGTTGGTTAAACATTTAGGATTGAAGACAAAATTTTAAACATTTACATATGAAATTGCCTTGATAAAAAAGATTTCTTGTGAATGACTTTAAAGTGGGTTCGTTCTGCAATCAATAACGAAAAGAAACAAAATTTTAGAAGTTATCATTCTAAATGTAGCTGTAAAACAGGATGTTTGAAAATGTAAAATTTTCCATTAAAAATAATTCAAATCTGTTAAAATTTGTTTCATCTCAATCTCCTGCTAACACTGCAGAGCTGCCTACCAAACATGAAGACGAAGTGAATCAAAAATCAAACGAAAATCAAGGAGGCGTAACTTTTTCCAGCTTTCTTTCAAGATTCGCTAGTCAAAAGTCAAACTGTTGCTTTTTTACGCAACCCCTCAAAGCGATTAATAATTAATGAGTTTAAGAATGAGAAACATTTTTTCCACTCCCTTGAGTCTCTTCTTGTACGAAAAATATCAGAAAATAATTTGATTGAATTAAATTAGAGGTTTGCATCGGTAGAAATCGTGCAGAAAATTCTTTTTCACTTTTATTTCACTTCTTTTATCATTTTTTTAATTTTTCATTCTGTGTGTGCCTAACGATATACGGGGAATGGCATCGCACAACGGAAAACACATAAAAATTTAATGATACTTGAAAACGGTGCGAGTGAAGTGGAAGTAAAAAAGTTGAGTTTGTTTGTGGGGTGAAAGCGATGCAACCTTTTGCTTTAGTGAAAGTGAAAACAGTTTTCGTGGGTGACGGGGCACAGATAAGGGTCGTATGATGCGATTTTCCTACACGATTTTTCATCTCTGTGTAAACGAGCGCCGATAATGAAAGGAAAACACATTTAATTTCGATGAAAATTTCAGCAGTTTGCCGTTCATTGACTCAGGAAATGCTTTACAAACAACAAGTCAATTTGGCTGAAGTTGGAATTTTGTTCTCTCCTAAATTTGATTATGCTACAAGTGCCGACCCGGAGCCCATTTTATTAAAGAATCGCTGACTCAGAGAAGGAATGAACTTAACAAAAATTAGATCATAATTTTAGAAACTTTTTATCATCCTTTTATCAAAGATTTTAACAGCAGCGACCCTTTTTTGTGCTGTCGAAGTTGTTCACGGAAATTTTTTATATTTAGGATAAAAGTTCCGACAAGTGACACACACAAAAAAAAATAAAAAGACGAACAAGAAGGAAAACTTTCTACAATTGTAATAGAATTAAATTCCCGACAGACATAAAAATAACCTTTCGCTTCGAATTTAACTGAGAAGACGAAAAGTTTAATTTAGATTAAAAAAGTTTGTGACTAGACCACGGGTATCTTGATTGAAGAGACTTGGATCAAGGGAAAACTAGAATGGGGTTCGTTCGTCAGCTGACAATTTCAGCTGTTTTGCAGATCAGAAACGCTGATAATGCTGAATTCTTTTTGCAATAAATGAACAAAGAATCTTGAACGTAACGTATGCGAGTGGATTTAGAGTACAACTCCAGTAAAGAAATTCTTTTAGAATATTAGCCTTAAGAAGCAAAGAAGTTTGCAGGATAAATTTTCTTTTAAACAAATTTTCTGTAAGTTTTGGCATATTTTTAGATATTCTAGAAGCAGAACTGTAAAATTACAAAAAACTCTAATTTAAAGTGCACCCAGAAAATCCACCAATTTTCCCCTAAAAACTCAATTCAAAGAAGTCCTTGTGCTATAAAGTCACATTTTCCGTCACTCTCCATCTCTATTTGTAATCTCTGTTCAAGGACTGGGCTACTTTCACGGAACAGCCATCTCGTAAACGTAGACGAAATGCAAATAATTTTATTCTCTGCTTTTTATGTTTTAAACTTTCTGCTTGTGCCACGAATTGGTGGCAATGTTGAGGGAAGAAATCAGTAGCTATTTGTAGAAGGAATTGAGTTGAAAGCTTCTCTCAGAAAGCGAAAAGTAAGCAATTTTAGAACGAAGGAGACAAAAAGCAATTTGGCTGTTCTCATGGAAATCACAAAGAGATATAAATGTGTTCATTCCATTCTGCGTTTAAGCAGAAACACTCCGGAAGAAGCAGAAGAAGAAAAAATCTAATAAAATTATCATAATTCCCAAAGGCTCAATTACACTCGACAAAGTTTTTCCTTCTTCGCCGACGTTCAACATCAAACCAGCTATCAATTTTGCATCTCTTCGCTTTCAGATTTCTTTTTCCGTCAAAAGTATGTGAAGGTTAAGCAAAGAAGTAGAAAAAGTTGGCGTAATCTTGAATTATTAAAAAAATTCTTTCGAGCAATTAAATTTAATTAAATCTCAGTTTTGTCGTCAAAAAAGCCTGAATTATGTGATCAGCGATAAAGTTGATTGAAATTTTAACGACTTCTTAAGACGGACTTTGTGGTAACAAATTGAATTTTTTATTTCCTTTTTTCCGCTTGTAATGATTGTAATTGAAATTTACTTAACTTCTTGCGTTCTCGGCTTCAGCATCAAACCGAAAACAGGAAATGAAAAATGTGGCTTCTGTGGCGGACATTTGCAGAACAACTGTTCGAATTCCGAACTCGAGAAAAATTAAAATGGAAAAAGTTTATCCACTGCATTTGATCATGTAAAATAATGAAAGGTATAAAATGTCTTTTAAATGCCATATGAGCGTCTCTCGGCGTGGCAAAAATCAATTAAAAGAGAATTTTTCATTTTGCACAGAATTTATTCATTTATAAAGAGTTTCTATGACATATCAGGGTTTGCGTTCATAGCATCATAAATTTGAGTAAAATATTAATTATGAAAGCGGAACATACGAAATATTATTGGGATGCATCAAATGTTCAAGTTTTGTTTATTCATTTCAGTAATGAGAGAAGCGCAAAAATCTCAACCCAAAAAAGCATCCAAATCGCAAGCTTCCATGTCTACAAGAGAGTTTTAAACTCGTCTTTCCTTTGCTAACACTCCAATTTGTTATATCAACAACTACTTCGTTTAGCAATACCAAAGTCTTGTTTGTTTGAAAGTTCAAAATCTCAAATAGAAACTTGTTAATGGCGCTGTTGAACTTAGAAGTTTTGGTTTTTAAAAACTTAAGTGCTGTCGACATTAGATTTTCATGACATTGTAAACCGTAGATCAATTAACCATCAACAAGAATCTTATTAATTACAGAATTCTTGGATCTTGTAATGATCTACGCTCCAAAACTTTTTCTTCTTACAGTGATGAACTTTGAATTCGCCAGATTTTTTACGTACATGCAAAAAGTTTTCGTGGCATAATATTTCTGTTTACAAGTTTAATTAAATCTCGTCAAAATTTGGCTTCGGAGAATTTTGTGTTATGCAAGCAGGCCCGCAAGTCTCTTCCATACTCGAGAAGTCGAGATTCAGAGTTTTCATTTTCACTTAAATTAATTTCTCGACAAGTATCTACTTGGTGTGGAGTTTGTACACAAGCGATGTCATATACTGAGCCAAGAAGCCTTGATTAACGACATCACATCTCGTGCTGAACAATCACGTTAATCACTTTGACAGCAAAACGTTAAAGTATTTACATTCGTAGTGACAGTGCTGTTGATGTCTTGTGTAATTGTGCAGTTTCAAGAAGCAAACAGAAAATTATTTCTCACGACTAATTCCAACGGAAGCTTTGCTCTTCAGTGTTACAGTTAAATCAAATAATTAGAAAAGTAAGCATAGCTGCAGCAGAGTAAATGAATCCTGAAAATACTTGAGAATCCAACAAACATTCCTTGACGATTATAATTTATGCATAAAAGTCTATGAAAACTGTGTTGAAGTTTGTTCATTCAAATGTTTTCCCTCTTCTCTAATTTCGTTTGCTGCTGAAATTTATTTGCCAACAAGTAACTTAACAAACAAATAATGAAGAAGCAATGAAAAGGATGTTGAATGTTTCACATTTGTTCTAGTTATGTTTGCAGAGCTGGGACTTTAATGTTCAGGTCGACTATAATGTTAGAAACAATTTTCCATCTTCAAAGAAGTTCCAAAAGCTTCAACAGCCCAGCCCTGATGCTTTGATTTGAGTAAGCTTCTTTTGATCCACCAGCAACAGCACACAATTCCACACACAGTCGGTCAAAGCGATTGTTGAAAGGAGAATATCAGCAGTAAATTAACACTTCATTCGACTGGAAATCTCTGTCAGAGAGAATATAAATAATGGCCTCGGTTAATGGAAAACTGCAGAGAGATTACAGTGAATCTATTTAATCACCGCTGCTTACTAAAATAATAAATTATTTCTTCAAAAAGAGAGAAAGGAAAGAAGAAATGTTCGGTTCGGTCGATTAATCTGCAGTAGAAAAATATTTTCGTCTGTCTTCATTCCGTTCCAAGTGCGAAAAGGACTTTCTGTGGCGATATAAAAACAGAATAACGAATGGAATTTATAAGGGAGCGCCATGATGAGCTTAAACATTTGAGCACGATAAATTTTCACACTATAATGGCTCCGTAATTTTTCTCGCAACATTTTTATTTTTATGCTACATTTTCAATGGAGGGATAATTTGAATACACGCTTTTTTATTGCTTTGACGACCTTTCAAAGGGGAGAAGCAGCATGAACTGACAATTCCTGGCATGAAAAGAAAATCTCTTGAAAAAGACTTTTTGGAGCGCAAAAACTTTTCTTGAGACTAAGAACTTGTGCATTGCTAGACTTGGAAAAGCGGAAGAAAAAAAATCAAATAAATCGATGAAAATTTTTAATAAAATATTTCAAAAAACTTGGAAAATCGTTATTGGATGATTTAAAGGTTGTTTGAATTGGAATCGACATAAATTGAAAAAAACTCATATTTATTCAATTATGTAGCTAAAAGGCAGTGGAAATTTAATGTTTAATGGATAAAAAAAGCCAAAAAAATCTATTTTTAACTTTACTCAATTATTTTGCTCGAAATGTTTTCACTCGCTCGAAATTATTTGCTTTGAATGTTTATGTTTCGAGACATCCTTGAGCAACTCAATAAAGACATGTCGCTTTTCTTTTGGGACGAATTTGATGTAGTAGTGTTTTTCACACATACACATGCCTTAGGAGCTTGGACATCTCACAATACAGCTGGAGAACCGCGAGAAGATCTTGCACAAATTTCAAGAAAATCCATCGTGGCCATATGCATCGATTGCAAAAGCACATGGATTCACCAAATCAACAGTCGTAGGCGTAATTAAACGCTTCAAGGACTCATTGGACGTAGCTTAAGGACTAATTACAGGTCGCAAGGCTGTTGCTGCTGACAAAATGCAAGAAAACTAGATTGTGGGATCCTTCAGAGACAATTCTGAACTTTCTGATGGAGATGGGCTAGAAAACACAAAATATCAAAAGCAACTGTAAAGAAAACAAAAGCCAGACGTTCCAAAAAGTCTTACCTAAACACCTAATCGTAATCGAAACAAAGTCACTGTGCTAAGTCAAGGGCTTGCAAGTTGTACCATAATATTTTGACGGATTATGAGGGTTGCATGATTATCAAAGACGAAACTTAAGTTAGAATGGACCTGAAACAGATTCCAGGACAGAAGTTTTAAATTACATCGAAGCGTCTTGATGTGGCTGACAAATATAAGTTTATTAAGTTCGACAAATTTGGGACGAAATTGCTAATTTGGCAAGGTTTATGCAGCTGCTGCATGAAGAGTGCCCCATTCGTGACATCATTAACTTCAAAATTTCCAAAGACATATTACAAGTCTAATTTATCAAAAAAAAATGTGCCGAAGATGCAAAGTTGCCCCAAAAGAAAAAAAAACATGTCTTTAAGAGACATCAAACAAAATTTATCTTTTCAAACGAAGCGCTTTTAACAAAAGCAAAACTTTAAAAGTCTTTGACGAAGTTTTTTAATTAAGTTAATCGATTGAATGAAAACAAAACAAAGCACTCAATACATTAGATTTTTGAAGAATCTCGTCAGATGAAGATAGTAAAAAACGGATTCAAGAAAAAGTCTGTTGTCAACATTCTTTTTATCGAGAGTTTCACAAAAGAAACGTCATCAAATTATTTTATATCAGCCTCAAAATGTCATGTCGCATGATGAATTGTATTGTCACAACAAACAATTGCTGAAACAACATTTTTCAAGATAAGAAAAAAACCAAGAGGATGAAGAACAAAGTTTTTTAGCAAGGATTTTCTAAGGATCATCTAAATTAATTTTTCTTTTCCTTAGTCACATTCTGTGACAAATTCAACAAAGAAAGAAACACAAAAACTTTTTCTTCGTTCAATGTTCACACAACTGTTGAAATTTAAAATAAAACTTGATACGAAATTTAATTTGATACAATCAGATTGATAAAAGGAAGGAAGCGTTTTGGAATTTCGACATGATGTCGACTGAACTTTTTGTACAAAACAGGGTGTTTTGCTGTAGAATTGTCTTCTTTGTAGTATTTTGAGCTAGCAAAACTTTTGTTATCAAACTTTTTTATCAGAGTTAGAAGTTATTCTTCAAATGTTTTTGCAGTTTTGTCTTAATAATTAAAATGAGACTTTTCAGTATTCAAAAAAAACGAGTTGTCACCTTCTTGAAAAGTGTGTCTGCCAAAAATGTAATCACCCTGAACATTTCTATTGACAAAAATGTTTCAGAAACTTTTTCCAATCAAATCATCTTCAAGTGAAGTTTTTCAACTTTGAAGCACTTTGAAATTCTTGATAAAATCTTAAGAGAAACATAATACCAAGCTGGAGATGCCTCTCATGCGTAAGATCAATTTAATTAGAATCAATTTCGACGTATTTATGATGCAATATCACATGACAATACGGGTTTCTTTATGATAACATGAGTCGAAGGGAAGAAAACGTAATTAAAAGGCACTTTAAGGTCACAGGTGAAAATTCTCAGCAAACCAGCTCCTTAAGGGTTAATTTTATGTTCTTGAGCAAACTAACGAACTTTTGGCATGGAATATTATTAATTGCAGGTTATTTAGTTAACGATTATGAGAATTTGGCAGGTACTTAATTTGATATTATGGGTTGTTCGGTAACAATTTATGTAAATGCTGTATCTACTCTCTATCATACACGTGAACAACTCAAACAAAGCCCAAGATTCATTTAGAGAGGTCGACTCTTGATGACTTTTCATGATTAAAATTTAATTTATCCAAATACTTCCCCCTCGTCAACTCCATCAAAGCTTGTTTAATTGATAATTTGTAGAGAATGAAGAATTATTCCGCCAGTCAGAGTATAAATGAATGCCATTTGATTGCAAACGTCATTAGAAACCAATCACATAGAAAAATATCGTCGAAAAACATTTTTCGTTTTCCCACTTTTTTTTTGTTAACAAATAAAATATTTCTGCAAAAAAGACTCAGTCCCGTTCATTTTGCGATATCAATTTTTATGGCATCGCATTGCGACATTTCTGACGATTTCAGAAAAAAAATCTTGATGATTTTTCATTTTAGAGGTATTTAGGGGCCTCCCTTTATTGGCCTTAATTGAATTACATTGCATTTTTTTCATTTGTAATAATATTTCGATTTCCAAACGTTATAGAAATGTCGGTGCTGGGAAAATTAATTTTTAATGAAGCTTTTTTAATGAAGAAGAAAAAGTAAATGAAAAGTTAATTGAATCCATTCTAATTTTCCCATTTTCCCCGGTAATGACGAGTTGAAGTACTTTTCCGAGCGAAGTTTTATCTATTTTATGAAATATTCAGCCGCGTCTTGGCATCTCTTTCAACCTCATACACTTTTCATCAGCATTAATATCTTTAAGTAGTTTCTCACCCGTTTCAACCACCCGAAAACAAAAAGAACACTTTTAAAGCTTCGGCACGAGGTGTGCTGGAGAACCCTTCCGAAAACTTGATTTTTATCTAAAAAGCCCCAAGAAGAAAGTTTAGGCGCATTAATTATTGAATATTGTAGGTTTGCCAGTAGACCTGCTTGCCAGGCTGCGGGGGATTGTAAAGGTTCTCTGAATGGAAACTTTTTCGGTAGTGAAATTTGCATAGCTATTATTAAAAGATTAAAGATCTACGTGCTAAAAGCTCGCCGCAGCCTTCAATTTGTTACTGTCAAGGTAGTAATTGCCGGCAAAACTCGTTTTTTAAATTTTCTTCGCAATGGAATGCTAGAAAATGTTTAATTAAACAAATTAATACAAAAGCAGGGGAATGAGCGTAGAGAGACGTTCTCGGGAATGAAATTTATGTCTCATAAAAAGTCCTGAAAAGACACCAGGTGGGAGAAAAACTAGACAAATGAAAATACTTGCCACATAGCAAATAACTCGACGAATTTTGACCCCATTCCTGCGAGTGTAAATACCAACAGCTGGTTAGAACGACGCTTCCCTAGAATCGAAAAAATTTCCACATTTTCATCGTTTCCACTCAAGTTCTTGCGAGAGAAGTGAATTCCTATGCGAGTTTTCTACTAAAATCGTGAACATTTTGCGACTTTGCGTACAAGTTTGATAGAATTTTGGTGTTTTTGTACAAGTTTGGCGATGTTTGATACAAGTTTTGTCGTGCAAACGTGATGAATATTGATTTAGAAGGCAAACACATTTGAGTAAACTTTTTTTAATAAAGTGATCAAGATACAAATAGATGTAAACTAGTTTCTTATGTTTTCTTAGACTTTTCAAATTTGAACGTAAACATTCTGAAAAGTTAGTCGCAATATCTATAGTTTATTATGTACCGAAAGAATTTCATCAAATATAATTGACGAAATGAAGTTATGTATTTCATAATATTAAAGATTTAAAACAAATTCTTGTTAGAATAGTTGAACAAACAGTGACTCTAAAAGAAAGAAGCCAATGAAGGTTTTTGACTTCGAAACGATATCACTGCCGTTTCAAGCAGTAAATATTTTTCATGAAATGCGAATTGTTTATTCAAATAAATGAAAACACTTGCAGTGATTATTGATGACAGTGAACCGGCTTCTTATGTCAATGATTGAAGTTGTGACGTTTTACAACTGATAACAACCAAAGGCAAAAACCGCCAATGAATTCTGAAAATTTTCTGACAATCACATTAGTTTTTGCTGTCAGTTGAATGAACCAAAGAAGTTTTCTGTTCTAAAAATAACCAACGAATGTGGAACTTTCTTAATTAATTAAAGGAAATTTATCCAACTAAAAAAAATTCCAAATATTAACATTAAGAGTTTTGTTTGATTTATATAATTCCAAACCTATTCATGACCACGTAATGTGTTTTTTAACCCTCGACAATTATCTTTTCATTCGGCCTTTTTTTGAGGTTTTATTACATTTTAATCATATTAATTTTCCGGGTTATTGGCTCAACTTCCTAATGCGTCTGGCAATCGTAAAATTAATAATCTTAAGACAGTTTTATTTCAAATTTCATACCAAGAAAATAAAGTTTGAAAATCAAGTGAGTAGTGGAAACCAGAATAAATTGATTAATTGCGTGACCAGCCGCAGTCTGGCCGGAATTTTAATGCTTAGCACACATTCTGCTTCTTTCTACGGTGAATTACGTCCACATTTCACAAAACCGCGTCCTAGCAAACTAAAATGTCACACAATGCAACAAGCAACCGAAAATATTTATCCACTAGCTGCTAATGAATTCGTAACAAAATTCCACCAAGCAGAACTAAATTGTTTTTAATTGCGACAATATTTATTCACCAAGTTTCAATTTGAATTATCTCTCTGCAAGACTTCAACAAAGGCATATTTCTTGCCAAACTTCCACAACGGTAAAAGTGGATACATGCCGGCTATGTTGAAAAAGATTTGAACAATGTTGAAAAACCAGCGAAAAACGAAGATGTGAGACAAATGTTCGAAGACAAGGATGTCAACGAAAACTCGGAATTTTGTGTAAAATGACAGGTTGCGGAAGATTTTCGCGTTCTCTTCTTTGTGTTCTGTCGATTCTGACTCGAAGAAATGATAACCAGGATACCCACATAGTCTTCTCAATTCAAACATATGCGACTCTGTTAAAATAAAATCGTAATCACATTTCTTATCTGACTCCCGTGAAGTTTTCCATAAAAAAACTTCCATAAAAACCCCGAAAGTAACGTCACGTGTGCGTGGGGCCGATGAAAAGTGAGGTCGGTTTTAAAATTAAATTTGAGGTCGGTATTTGAGGTCGGTTTGTATGAATTTGAGGTCGGCTGTATGAAATTTGAGGTCGTTTGTATGAAATTTGAGGTCGTTTGTATGAAAATT
>JPYR01001084.1:246-15470 GCA_000775305.1 Belgica antarctica
AGTTGCTATAAAAATATTCGTTACACTTTGAAAATAAATTTTACTTTCTATAAAAATTATTCTATATTTCCCTTAAAAATGTATTTTTAGCCCCCGTCATAGCCACCTAGCGGATTTAGTGTCACTATCTCGCTTTAAAAATAATGTAAAAAAACAATGCGAATTCGAGTTGAATTAAATCAAGTTGTAATCGTGTTTGCGGGTCAAAGTGACTTCCAAATCGCCGATAAGAGCTGAAATTACGCAAATTTGTTGAAGTGCAGTTGAGAAACCGACTAGAAAGTGCAAAACCTGATAATGAAAAACTTGTGAGAATAAAAAGAAAGAAAGTCGAGAAAGAGTCGGGAATTTTTCGAGGTTCGCCCACTTGGGGCAGCTAATCATGTAAACCCCGTAGATCAAATTGAAGTTTGAAGCAAAATCACCGAGAATTAAAAGCCGAAATATTCCAAGGAAGAGAAAAACGCTGATTTGTGTATGTATTGGTCACGTAGTAAAACTGCGTAAAATTTCAGAAATATTCAAAATTTTAAAGAGAATCAATTGATGTTTGGCAATCCAATCAAGTTGCTGTGCAAATTGTGATGATTCCGAGACGATTGACACCATTAGGTCTGATTAAACTGTGATTGATCGGGGAACGGAGCGAAGTGAAATTGTAGAAAACAGCAAAAGCGACTTAGGCCAGCACCTGCTTTGCATTTCACTATTTTAAGCCTGTGCAAAATGAATTTCAAGCTTAAGTCTCCAAATCGTTACAAAACGTCGTCAAATTTATCACTTGGCGAGTTAATCGGACAATTAGCAATGATTAAAGCGATTAAAATCTCTCAAAAAAGGAAAATACGACGGAAGTGTCGATGTGTGGGTTTGACGTGATTCAAGTAGTGTTGATGCGTCGTGCACATGTATTCGTAGATGTTTACATTTGGCTGCAATTCCGTAGATTCATTTTGACGATGTTTCCTTGCGTCTGATCGTAAATCTATCCAGGTGCTTATGGCACCACATGTTCACCAATTGCAGCGTGTGTCCGAGATGCTTTATTTGTTTGGCCCTCGTAAACACATTCAACGCGGGTCAAATCTAATCAGAAAGTGAACGAAGGGGGATTGAGAGACGAACCAATTAATTATTTTTTGATCGATTTCTTTATCAGCACGCTTTTTTTTCTCCGTCATGTGTTTGTTTCTTTCTCGGTCTAAAGTTTACATTGAGTTATCAATCTGACGTTTTCTTCAATTATTTTCCATTTAAACCTTTTAAAGAATTTGCTTTAATGCTTTAATTATTGTAGAAACTTTATTGAAGTGAAGCAAATGTTTGCAAAGCTTGAGTTATCTTGATAGTAACGGAATAAATGCTTGAACGTGTATAAATTATACACTCGACCTTGTGATGAATAGATATTGAATTTAGCAGGAAGAAAATCTATTCATCACAAGTTCCAAGACGCTTTGTTCAACTGTAGACATTCGAATTTTGGTTTTGATTTGACTTTGTGTGATAATTTTGCAATAGAAACCCAGCCCAAATTATTTTGTTTCCTTATTAATTTATTAATTCTAGTTTTTTTTTATTTTTTTTTCTATTATGTCTTCTGTTCACACTTGGATCATGCAGTGGCATTCCTACCCTCGAGATTCTTAGGCTAGAGTCTTCACCGTCAAGTGTGAAGTTTGATCCCAGGAAATGAGAAAACTAAATGGTAAGCGTCAACATTAGGGGAAAGTCACATGGTGCCGGATTTTCATTGTCACTTCTTCGGATTAGCGACAGTTGCGACATTGTTGTGTTAATTTCGTATCGCTGATGGTTTACTTAAACATTTTTGCATATTTCAATATGCGGTAAACAAAATTTGCAGATAAAATGTATAGAAGTATTGTACAATAAACTTGTATCGACGATGAATAATCCTTAAAAATCGATTAGATGCAAAAGGTTACACAAAGTGACTTGCACTTCTATACTGATGAACTCACATTTAAGATAATAAGTCAATACATGTTGAATTGATTTAGTTCACAATATAAACATACAAGTTTTTTATGCAAGTTAACCTAAAAATTCATCAAAACGTATATTATAGAGTTCAAAGTCAGCTTGTTACAAAGCTAGCCTGTCATCAACTGAAAATATCAATCCAAGCGACAGACACAACTTCCACACGTTCCCAAACATTGCATCCATCCCTTCATACCGGTGATTTATGAATCAGTGTGTCACCACGTCAATTCTCACTAAAAACTCTAGCTTCGTTGTCATTTCACAACAATTTTTTACTTGCGACAATTTCTGCCCGTTTTCATGTGTGAATGTCGTTAATTAAGCAAAGCCTTGTGAGTGTGAAGCGATGATTGATGCACATCAAGAAATTAATCTGCGCAACGAATCAATTAAGAAAAGTTAGTAATCTTATCAAATCTACTCGGATTGAAACTTAGCTTGGCGATTTTGTGTTGATGCTGAGCGAGAAAAAAAAGTAAACGTGATCAACGAACCGCTCGAATTCATCCCACTGGACATTCCACTGGCGATACACAATATCGTAACATGATCAGCTTCTGTTCCACTAACGCATCGGCTTTCATCTGGCATTTCAATCTGCTTTGCTTTTTTATAGACGAACAAAACATTTAAAAATCTAAAAAACAGATCGCTTTGTTGTGTAAATAACTTAAAAATAAGAATCTGGTGCACATCAGCTTAAACACGCGTCGAATATGATGCAACAGACCACAAAATTTATATGCGAAGATATTTTTTTTGAGTTTTCACTAAATTTTCATTGTATAACTTCAAAGGGACCGTTTAAAAATGTTGTCATGAACAAATCAAGATAGTTTCTGCAAGAAACTTGTGTAAGAAGCTTGATTAAAATCAAGTTAAATGTCCAGCTTGAACTTTTGACCTGAACAATGAGATATTCAAATATGATCTAATCATGTTTTATATATGTACACGTTAAAATTCTGATTGCATGATAAACTTGGTTGATGAACTTGTATGATTAATTTGAATAATAAGATAATGAGAGTTTGAAACTCTTTATTATTTACACAAGCTTATTATACAAGTTTTATAAGCAAACTTATTACTTTCAACATGATTACATGACATCGATAAGCTTGTAAAGAACATTTGTAGCCCTAACCGGCATTTTTGCGCTTTCATTTGCAATAAATCAATCTATTCACATGTTCACTCACTTACCCAACAAACAATGCCTGCCTTCGAAGCATCATCATCAGACTGAGAGTGTGGTAGGTTGCAAGGATCATATATAGTCCCTGTCAACGCCACTTAAGCGATGAGACCTTGGGTCTCGTCTCGCCCCTCATATTGTCATCACTTGATGACAACGTTGGTGCAAATACATCTCTCCAAGAGTTTTGTCATGGCTGTGTCTATCCTGGCATGCTGTGAGTGTTCTTCAGGAAGGCAGGAAGGCCTTCGAAGCACGATGTTTAATATTTTAGCCTCGTGAATCGAATCAATTATGAATCTTTGGCTATTTTTAACTTGCAACTTTGCTTCCCTTCCCACACATCTGGAGCGGATACGTCTAATTATTGTAGAACAGTCTCTTGCGCGCAGCGAACGCATCTTCGTGACTCTCCGAGATTTAAGTTTTCCTCAACCATGTTCGATTTTGTGAAGTTGTCGCTGGGTTATGCAATGCAACGTGGGCTGACACAACTTTCGGCAAAGTTTCCTAATTTTCAATTTTATCTTTCTCGTTTTAGTAAATAAATCTTCCGTCATGTCACGTTCGCAAAAGTCGATTCCACAGCCGAAAAAGGTCGCGCCGCCATCAGTGCCAGAAATGTATCGGTACTCAACCGGCCCAGCGTCGCCGTCAGCAGACGACGGTGGCTTCAAAAGGCATCTAATGGAACCGCTGTCACCGTCGTGTCTCACGGTCGGCTATCAAAGAACTTCGCGCATCGATCCAATCACACACAAGGCCGCCGTTTACTATCATCAGCAATATGGACTTCAAGAAGATCAAGGAATTGACTTGACTCAATCACCAGGCCGCGATTCCCCGGGTTCATCATCGGGTTCAGCCGGCAGTGGATCAAGACATTCGACAGTCAGTTTAGACTCGGGTCGATCATCAAGTTACTTAACCGGTTCAGTCGACCGAATGAATCAGCAAACAGATCACGATATCATCGTCAACTGGTTGATGATGTTGAACTCTGACGATTTTCTGCCATACGCGGGCAACTTCAGCTCTGCTGGCTACGACTTAGGCACGATAGCGAGAATGACCCCCGAAGATTTGACAGCAATTGGAATCACAAACCCGCATCATCGCGAAGTTATAAAAGCCCACATCGATGAACTGCAAGTGAACGACAGCCTGCCGCACTACGTTCCGGTAAGACCAGTTATTTCTTAAGTGAATTTAATGTAAAAATACTTGCTTTAGTTTGTGTCAAGATATTCATTTGAAGTATTCCATACCACAAACATTTAACATTTAATTATTTGCAGGGTTCAATTGACGAGTGGCTGCGGCTACTACGACTAGACGAGTACATCACACAGCTACAAAATGAAGGCTTTCAGTCGGTCCGGGACATGACAAAGCTGAACGAAGAAGATCTCGAAGACATTGGAATCGTCAAGCTAGGGCATCAGAAGAAAATTCTGCTGGCGATTAAGCGCGTGAAAGATATTCTTAACGGAAAAGTAGTGCCTTGCATAAACTTCTGCTGTCAGCCATCAATGGGAGCGCAGCCAACCATCGCCATTGCACCGATTTATTCTCAGGTTAGTTTAAAAGGATGATTGATAACAAAATGGTTGCTTTGAATTCTAATATTGAGCAGAACTTGCATTAAATTTTTAGCAGACTTTTAGCAAAAACTTTTAAAACTTGTTTAAAATTCAAGATAACGAGTTTAATGGCTAAAAATCTTTAGCACACACTTAAATACGATGCAGCGGACAACACGACCGTATTTGAAAATTTTGAATTTTTTGTATGGGATAAAGACTGCTAAAGACTGCTAAACTATACAAACCCGTTCAAAATTTCCAAATACGGTACGCTGCATCTTAAATACTAAGCAGACTTTTAGCAGTCACTTTTAAGTTTTGAAACTATGCTAGTCATAATCAAACTGAGTTATCAAAAATCAATATTTTCATGTATTATTTCAGCCCCACGAGGATCAATTCACCCATTTGCCATCAAAAAATACCTTCTATGACCCCAGAATGCTTCCAGAGAATCATGCAACGCAAATTTTCAATCCACAAGCCATCCAAACCCATTATCAGCATCCAGCAATGACTCACGCAATGGTAAACATCGAATTAATTTAATTTAAACACTTGCGTTATTCATTTGTTTCTCTTAGAATTGGAGACGAAGCTACGATGATGGCGACATTACACCAACTAATGAGATCATGGAAGCGAAGAATGAAACTTCATCTGGCGGTGGAACGCTTCCGCGTCAGCAACGTCAAGCCAAGCGCACCGTTTCCAACAAAATTGATCTTCCACCAAAGCAGCCGCTGTTCAACACTGACTACACGGCCGAAGCACGCAAACAAATGTCGATGTACTACAGCACGCCATCACCGTCTGACCCAAACGGGGCGATCCGAAGGCAGAGCGGACCTCCGTCAATCGACAACGAGCTCTGTCAGAAGATTGAGAAGTGCTACATTGACGGCCCGTCCGTGCACTACGGTCGGACGAGTTTGCCTTCATCACAATTCCAGTCACCGTATCACCAGCAGCTCATGTACCAGCAACAAATGATGCACAACAGTGGGAACTTCGGGAATCTCTATGCGGGGCAAATGCACCAGACACAAGCCGAAGTCCACGTAGAGCATTCGCAAGTTGAAGTTTGTATGGTGAGCGAAGTCGTGCATTTATTTCATTGCAGTCAAAGAATGTTTCTTTTGTCAGCTTGATTTCTTGTTGACAAAAATCCGGCTTGCGTTGTAAACCAATTTTTCCTTTTAAATTTTAGTCAAACTCGTCGATCGACTCGATTGATCAGATTCCATTCGCAAACGAGAACGCGGGGACAATTAAGCAACGGCAGTTGAACCGCGAACTGCCCCAGTCAGCCTCGTCGTCGTCGACGTCATCTTCAAACTCGTCTGCATCGACGGCGATCCCGCTTTGCAGTTCTGGCGGTCGAGTGACGTCTCCAGCGACGACGGAATGCGACACCAACCTCGACGATCCCGATGATTCCGACACCGTGTTCAACGACATCAACATTATGCTCAACAAACTGAACGGTGAAATCGACATCATGATCGATCAGCACGGCAATGCCGAAGAAAACTAAATCCGAATTTTTGTTGTTTGGTCGAAGAAACTTTTACTGACTTGACAGAGATGCTGCAAGTCGCTGCACTTAAATGCATCCAGTGACGCATTCAAATTAAGAAATGAAAATATTAAAATTTAATTAACTAAACATACGATGATAAGAAAAGACTGAAACAGTGACATTTACAACATTATGAAGAAGCCACGAGAAAATATTCACAGAACTTGCTGCTTTACACTGAAACTTGACAAACGCCGAAACTTGCATTCAATCCGCATTTAAACAGAAACAAACTGGAAACAACAATTTTAACATTTTTTAAATCTTTAAGGCCAAAAGTTGTCGTACAAAAGTGTCAATGAGACAACCAGCAAGCTTGTACTTGACTAAAACTTGGCTAAGCAGCAGAAAAAATTTCAACACTAATAGCCACTTGTCAAATAGTGAACAATGTTTGCTTCTAAGCAATTTTCACGCTCAAATTTCTGCCTAAAACTTGCACCCAATCAGTCCCGATTGGACGAGAAACATTTCATTCCCAAAATATCTCCACCAACCGACATCTGACAGAAAACTGAAAAAGAAACTTCTTTCAACCATAGAACCACACATCGACAAAGAAACAGAATCCTTAATTATAGTTTTGTGGCTTTTGTTAAGTATTATTGGCAACTGTTTACTGCAACCGGGCAGTTTCGTTTAAAATAAAAGTTCTTAAGTTCAAAAAGCTGCAAGAATGATACATTGCAAAAGTACTGACGACACACGTACTGGAAGATTTGTTGGCCTTTGTGCTGACCACCGTTAGCATGGTCAAAAGGTTTTTCAATATTTCGAGTCGTCAAGTGATATGCTGGAGATTGAATTGGATTTTGGATGACTTGGGGAAGTTAAGATCAAACAGTTTTTATGGCGAGATGTTGACACATTTGTCACAAATACTTTGTTTCGTGTCACTTTCCGCATCAGATTCTGGAAAAACTTCTTGAAACTCAACCAACTTCAATCTCCACAACAAAAAGCCGAAAATTTCTGTGTGTTCAAAAAAATCGAAGAGTAGAAATGGAAACCGTAGCTTGGACGTTTATGCAAACCTTTATTAATCACATTCAATGCTTACATTTACGTTTCCTTGTGTAGCCAACGAAAAAGAAGAAATCTAAATATTAATTTTTAAAATGTCTTATAATTGTGTAGAAAATTAGTTTTGTAAGTCGTGTAACTTAAAATATTTTTCCTGCAAACCTTTTGTGTTTTCCGGAACATTTTATTTCAAAAGTACTTTTGCTTCTTTTAAGGCTTGTCTAACATTTTCACAACCGTACAAAGTGAATTCATTTGATCTTTTGTTGAAGATTTCCTTTGCCTTTGTTCATTTACTTGTCAGATTGGCTGAAGCTTGACGCTCCAGCATAAAGTGAAAATGAAACTTTTGAATTTATTCGAGGAAACAGAGAGCAAGAAAATTTATTGTGTAAAATTAACATTTAGTAGAAAACATTCAATAAATTTATAGCAAAAAAGTTTGTCGTCAAGAAGGTGGAATGATTGAGTGTGTTACAAAGAAACGTATATGATATCGAGTGGACATAGCAAGGGCGATGCTTGGAGTTTGAGGTTATGATCCTTTGGATTTATTATTCTATCTCGCAGCTTTAAATTTCAGCTTCCGCCGACAGCAGTAAACACTGCTGTCAGTTGATGGTTGAATCTTGAAGTTTTGAAGCTCATAACCTCAAAATAAAAGCGCCACTCGACCGTAGAATCATCAACTAAACCAACATGTTAATTAATCAACAAACCAGAACCTATAAGAACGTGTAGAATTTGTATCTGAAATGTTATCAACTAATGAGTAAACTTTGCCCTTTCTCTTGCATAGCTCTATTCAAATATCGAGCGAACCTTATAGTCGAAAATAAATCTTAAAATGTGGACACTTTCATATAAAGTTTAACTAATAGAAACGCAAACTTTGAATTATAAAGCAAAAATAATGTAAATTCTACTTCTTTTCATTTCTATCTGCCATCCACGTCCTCAATGTACATGGAAACAACGTGAAAAGAAAATGAAAATTAAAGTAAAATGGAAAACTTTTTAAATAAACACAGAGAAAAGTTGAAAATTAGAACCTGCTGTTTTGTTTTGAGATAAACTTGCATTCGATTTCAGAGAAAGATGAACAAAATCGTGCGTTCAAGTCTTTCTAGTTTAGTCACGTTCTAAACGACTATATAAATTTATAGTTCTGAAGAAAGTGCAGCAATTGCATAATGTCGTTCACTAAGTCATTAACAGTCGTGATTGTAGCCGCCTTAATGATCGCTGCAGCTGAAGCAGCACCATCTGCAATTGGTGATCTTGTAAGAGGAGCCTTCAGCATCTTTAACAGGTTACTTGGGAACATTGCTGGCCCACCGCCTTGTGGTGCAGTTACACCAACAACAGTAGCAGCTACACCAACAACAGTAGCAGCTACAACAACAACAGAACCTGTTACAACATGATCACCGTGATTTTGATTTCAATAAAAATCAACGTTTAACTGAAAATATTTTTTTTGGTTACATTTATATTTCCAGCACAACTCCTTCCCCTTGTAAAGTTGTTCACTTCATTAATATTTCAGTCACAACCTTTCCGTCTTCGCGTCAACATATTTTTTGACAATGAATGTTAAATTTCGGCTTAAGAAATCGCTTTGGCGGCCTTCTCTAGACTCTTATGAAGTTCGTAAGCAAATTTTGATTGCATCGCTATGGAATAAATCGCTGAAGTTCTATGGGGATGATATAAGCGATGAAACACATGTCTGGATCAAATCGATTTACTTTGAAAAGTGCTTGATGAATAGACTTTCAATCGGCCTAAGGTGAATGTTTCCAAACCTAGAAACCTTTTCGGTTAGTCAATGTGGTTTAAAATAACAAAATATGACTTGACTGGAGCCATTTTTGAAGATATTTGGAGTTGAACTCAGTGACAAACTGTACCGATTCCAGGAAAAATAAAGTAAAAATATTGATAAACTGGTCAGAAAATGATTTTTCCTAGATATTTCATTTTGAGACAAGGCCAAATCGACATCTTGAATGTGAAGAAGCATATGATGAAGAACTTGAACTAAAAATTAAGGTCTATGGAACCTGACGTTGTTGATAAACCTAGTGGACATTCATTGAAGCATTCAAAGTAATTTTACGCTTTGTTTACGACGAGAAGTTTCCAGACGAAGGTGATAACACATTGGAAGTTTATGCTGCGGCAGCGAAAACGGAAATTCATCAATGAAGGAATTTGCTGCGTCAAAACTAATGAACACAATTGACGACACTAATGCACTAACGATTCTGAGTCTCGCAAAGAAATACAAGAGTAATGAATTAAAGTTGAACACTTTTAACCACATTAAGCTTCTGTTCCCTGATAAAAAGCTGAAAGATGAACTTGCAGATGATCCGGAAGCTGTAAAGAAACTTTTAGAAGCTAAACAAGAGATTGAAAAGTATTTTTGTTGAAAACGCTTTTTTTTTCTTTTCTTTCTAATGACTTTATTAGGGCAAATTGAGTTAAATTTAACCTAAAGTTAACCCTAAAGTAGATCAATTTTTAGCTTTAAATTATATTCAATTTATTGACAACTTTTCCGAAGAAAACTTTTAAAAGCAAACAGTGATTGTTGAAATGAAGCAAAACATGACAATCTGCTTCAATGTAAACATTCTAGAAAGTCGTTGAACAAGCAAAAATAAAACTTGATGCGATAATAAGTCTGGCTTTTGTTTGTTTTTTTTTTAAACAAAATGTTTTCGAGAAGAGAGTATGCCGATGCGATTACAAGCGAGAGCTATTCAACTCATCTAGATCGGTGTTTGTCCGAAAATTTTGAAAAGGATGTTAAAAGTTCCGACGACAGCTTCATCGACAGCTTTCACGAAATAGTTTGATGAACTGCTTTCGGCCAAACTTTCTAAAGAAAAGGTTGCGGCTTCAGTCGTGAATTGTCCAATGATGACGACAGCGATGATAGTCAATGCAAGGATGATCTTTGGTGATGCCATTTTGAATTTTTGAAGCTTGGTAACTAGAACTTGAGATGAAGTGAAGTTAACTGGTTGTAGTTGGAAAATTGATTGATGATTTGAATTGAGTTGATATCAGTTTTATATTCGCTAGAATCTTTTTCCGCTTGCAGTACATCCAAAACAAAAACGTATCATGCTCAGATCTAGTGCGCAAAAATTTAAAACAAGACGCAATCACATTCTCACACTCTGTTCTCTAGATTGGTTTGTTTTAAATTCTTGCGCATTAGATCAGAATCGCGTGTTCGCTTGTTTTTTCATGCAATTCGGATGTACTGCAAGCGGAAGAAGAACCTAGCGTATAAAAACTGTCGACTAGTCCACTCAAATCATCAATCAATCTTCCAACTACAATCAGTTAACATCACTTCATTTCAAGTTCTAATCAAGCTTCAAAAACTCAAAATGGCATCACTAAAGATCATTCTTGCATTGACCATCATCGCTGTCGTCATCATTGGACAATTCACAACTGAAGCCGCAACCTTTTCTTTAGAAAGTTTGGCGGAAAGCAGTTCATCAAACTATTTCGTGAAAGCTGTCAAAGAAGCTGTTGTCGGAATTTTCAACATCCTTTTCAAAATTTTCGGACAAACACCGATCTAGATGAGTTGAATCAACAATCGTAATTTTCATTCAATTTATTTAACTATAATCAACATTGAAAAGAAATAAAGTTTACGAGCCAAAACATAGAAGATTTTATTTAGCAGTTCTAGTTTAGCTGATTTCTTGGTTTTGCACGTAGTCATTTAAGTCTTCTGATCTTTAGGTGTTTTAACAGAACTGCGATCCAATTTAAGTCGTAGTACTCGACTGCAATACTTTCTGCAACAACAATTCAGATTATGACCTCAAACTAATCTTCCTAATAATCCTTTTTAAGTCAAACATTTTCACTTTTAACATTTTTGCTGACTCAACTTTAGTTAATCGCATTCCTTAAACTAAACGTAAATACACTTTGGTTCTGTTTTGATTTGAACTATCGAGAATCACAACGGATTTTTGCTGCTGAAGTTGGATTTGCTGGAACACCAATCAATGCTAACAATTGCTTGAGAAATTCAAATTTTGCCTCAACTTACCACACCACCTTTCTTCAGCAAGAGATCACTTGAATCAGCATCAAATAAGAAGAAACGTTTACAAGATCCGTCCTGTTTTCTTCTGGCCAATATGAAGTTGAATCCACTCTGAACATGTTTCTTCACTTCATCCATTGTCACACCTGAAGGTTCGCTTCGACCAAGTATTTCAAAGCAATCATCGATTGAATGTATTTCAAATGCACTTGTTCACTTGATCCCGAAAGACTTTAGCCAAAAAACAAATGATTTTAAACTTACATCAAATTTTCCGCGTGTAGCAATGCGGTTTAAATCAGATCCTTTTTGATTGCTGCTTCAATTTTTATGGATTTTCAAATTGATTCTTCTGGAACGTAAATTTTCAAGTTTTTGGAAAAGGTTTCTGGATTTCTAAGATCGATTAGCTGTGTGGTAAGGTCATATTTGGTGATTCCTTCTTGATCAACATGCAGAGCTCTTCAACTTCGGATGTTTGGGAGTTTTCCGATTCAGCTTTTATGTTCAGGTTTTAATGAAGAACTTCACAAGTTGAGCAGAGTTTTCTGCCACTTCAACTTCGTAAGTTTTGACGAAACCGTCATTGGAGTGGAATTCACAGTCAAGAAACTCGTAATCTTCGTAGATGTCGCCTTTGGTCATCGTCACTTGTACTTTTTCACTTTCTGCCATGAAATTAAAGACTAAAACGCCAATTGTTGTTGGTTTTAGATACCAGATAGAAGATGGCATATCGATTTGGATCGAAATGTTTGCAGTGACAACGATTTCAAGACAGAAACGCCATGTTCTGGATGAAAAGCAACTGCAGCTACTTTCCAGATCCCAATTTTATTTGTTGTTGATTTTGTTGTTTCGAAAGTTTCATCTTCTTCAACTTTCACAGTTTCAAAGAACCAAGATCCTGTTATTTCTTCGAAACCATGTCGGTCAAAGTGACTCGTAGAATTTTTGGTTATTTCCATTTTATTTCCATATTATTTCCAGAACATTTTTCATCTAATTTTCCATCATTTTTAAGAGCGAACAAGCCTGATTCATTGGTATTAAGCATAATTTCTTTTAAGCCTTGCTGATCAGAATGGATGAACATAGATTTAAGTCACAGTTCCGTAGAAACCAATAAAAGACACTGTAGAACCAGGAGAAGTTGTCAAAGTTCTTGTACATTCTTCGTTAGATGAAATGAAATTTTGCGGAACTCTTAAAGTTACCTAAATTGTTAAAAAATTAATTTAAACTTGTAAGTTGTTATTAAATCTCCTTGAATATGACTCTTTACAGTGAAGTTTTTGTGTGTCACATGTTTGATTTAAGTTGCTTGACAATGATTTGACACTAAATTTAAAACTTACTTCGTGATTTGTTTCGCTTTTGAAAAACACGAACTTCACCGCTGATTATTTCTCCGGAACTCGAAATGTAGTACACAAGCACATCAACAAAAGTCAAAAAGTCTTCAGTGGCCTCGAAATTTAAAATTGCTGAATTTTCAAACAAGACGTAAATCGAACTGGTGTGAAGAATTTTACCAAATCAAACACAAGAAGGTTTTACTCTTCGATTATAGCTGTGGATGTTGCGTTAATAACAATTTCTTCACAGACTTTGGATTTGAAAAAAAAAAGATTTAGATTCTCTATTTTTATTCATTGTTCCTCAATCTGGTTAACCCAAAGTTACTAACTTGAAGAACTTGTTCATCAAAAAATTGTGATTTTACTTTTTATTCAAAGCAGAAGTCTGCTTTGAAGTATTCACGGGATTTTGACAGAAAGCTTTTGAATGTTTTCGAAGCGTTTTCATTCATCGCTGGTATGATTGTGATCTCAATTGTATCCGAAGGTGTTGAAATGTTAAAGGTCACGATTCCTTTTGTGGAAGTTTGATTGACAGTCTTGTCGACCTCTTGGAACGATCTGTTGGCAATGTTTTCCAGTAAAAACGTGACTCTGACTATAATTTCATGGTGATAGTCAATGTTTGTCTTGATTTTGAAGGAATACGAGAACCCAGGTTTCAAAGCTTTGAAAAAGCTTTCGAAAGGTGTGTGACAGATTTCTGTTCGTTGAACAGCATTAACATTCTGCTTTGTTTTTGATTCTTCAAATTCCACGCTGAAGAGTACGAAAAACGTAGAACTGCCAGTCTCTGGAATTTTCAAGTCTTTGGCAATTTTGCAAGTGATTGTTTCTGATGTGTCAAGATTCTCGTACTTTAAGTCAGCTTGCCAAGTTTCGTCATTAAAGTTTTCTTAATGTGCTCGCTGAAACCCTCACTTTGCCTGCTGCATTAATTCCCGAAGAATAATTTGCTTGAATTAGGAATTGGGCTTCTTTTTCAGACACAACAACCACAGCTTTTGACTTCACAAACAATTGGCCAGCTTTCGAACGATCTTCAGACACACTAAAAGCACCGGCAAGCAAATATTTTACGCCGTCGTCTGATTTAACAAAGATTTTATACTTTCCAGAATATGCAGACTCGTCAATCTCAAAAAGAAACCTTCAGAACCTTCAGAAATTTCACCGAATTCGTTCTCAATCTGTTTTTATAGATCCTTGAGTTTGTTTTCAATTCTAAGAGACAGCTCAGCCGGCTGATAAAGACGCATGTTGTTGTTGAACACAAGAACTTGGTAAGCAACGTTATCACCTTGCTTTTAAATGGTTTTGTCTGTGTAGTCGACTGCTGAATATGTGGTCGTCAGAACTGATGCAGTTAGAGACGGTGCTTGTAGACGTCAATATCACGTTTTCCTTCTCAGGGTTTTCTCAGGATTTTCTTCTATTAAAAACTTGACCTTGACTTCATCGGCTTCGATTGTTGCTAGTTCGAATCAATTTCACCGGACTTTTTACCCTCGAGAATTAATTTTTCTCCCTTTCCATTAAAAAAACGAAAATTTCGTAAGTTTGACAGTGAAATCTTGTTTTTGACCAGATGACTTGCGAGTATCTGGAATATTCTTTGTAAATTTTGTTTTCATTCTAAATCAATTTGGACCTTACAACTGTACTTCTGGTGAAAATCTAAGCAAAAGAAAACAAAACCACAAAATATACAGTTTTATGCTTGTGACTATGTTTACTTGACTTGTTCAGAAAAAAGACTAATTTGAAGATTTTGTACATTTGTTTAGAAATTGTTCAGAAAAAAACATGTTATCAGTAAACTAGAAAACGAGTAGACGAGAGAAAATGAAAGAGAAATTAAAATAAGTTTAATTATTGTGAACTGAGATTTGATTTGATTTCTTGTTGGGTTGATATGAAATGTTTTTGCTTGTCAACAAATCTCGTGAAGAAAAACTGCTGAAAATCAAGTTTTTCATGGGTGTGAAGTGTGCTAAGAAACGATTTTTCACGCTAGTTTGTCTGCTATTTGTAACAACTTGCAACACTTCTGCCATCATTTCACAAAAACTGTTATCAATAGACTGCATTTTGTTTATTTTCAGTGATATGTTCACACATAAATCTCACTTTGAATTTACTGAATCGCTTCAAAGAACCAATACATCGAAGATGAATCAATTTACGCCATTGACAACCGTTCTGTTCATAACTGCTTCATTCAACTTTTTGTTCCGCCTCTTTTCCCTGCCCTGCCCAAAACACGTTTCACTCTGCTGGGTATCTTTGTGACCTCTTGATAAGTTTTTTGTGAGTTCTATTTTTTTTGATTCTTATGACTTTATTCAGGCTTGAGTAAAACATGTTAACCGAA